>JADRCD010077762.1:6935-26999 GCA_019843815.1 Montemys delectorum | reverse complement strand
AAGTGCCTGGTCAGCCTGGGGTTAGCAAGTGCCTGGTCAGCCTGGGGTTAGCAAGTGCCTGATCAGCCTGGAGTTAGCAAGTGCCTGGTCAGTCTGGAGTTAGCAAGTGCCTGGTCAGTCTGGGGTTAGCAAGTGCCTGGTCAGCCTGGAGTTAGCAAGTGCCTGGTCAGCCTGGGGTTAGCAAGTGCCTGGTCAGCCTGGGGTTAACAAGTGCCTGGTCAGTCTGGGGTTAGCAAGTGCCTGGTCAGTCTGGGGTTAGCAAGTGCCTGGTCAGTCTGGTGGTTAGCAAGTGCCTGGTCAGCCTGGGGTTAGCAAGTGCCTGGTCAGTCTGGTGGTTAGCAAGTGCCTGGTCAGCCTGGAGTTAGCAAGTGCCTGGTCAGTCTGGGGTTAGCAAGTGCCTGGTCAGTCTGGGGTTAGCAAGTGCCTGGTCAGTCTGGGGTTAGCAAGTGCCTGGTCAGCCTGGGGTTAGCAAGTGCCTGGTCAGTCTGGTGGTTAGCAAGTGTCTGGTTAGCCTAGGGTTATTAGCAAGTGCCTGGTCAGTCTGGGGTGAGCAAGTTCATTAATTTTTGACGAGAAGTAAGTGGACTAAACAAGATACATACTTCTGCTAATTACATCTAAGTTGAAAACAGGCCTTTGTTTCTTGAAGCTTGGCTTCTTGGAAGGGGTACTTGCAAGAAGGTTGGACTTGCCCCGGCCAGGTAGCCTCTCTGTGTCAGAGGCTTCCTCTGTAGCCTCTCCTCTGCCTTCTTTCTTAGGGGCTATTCATTCAGAAAACAGATGAGGGTAATTTTTCCCTGATTTTAATAGCAATATAGCCATTGAACATGCCATGAGTAATAAAGTAGAAGAATCTCCTGCATGGGTTACCCTCTGCTCCTCATGTTTAGAAGAGTATGTCATGTACACTGTTTTCTCAGAAGGACATTTAAGTAACAGTGTGTTTGGAGTCATTTTTTAATGTAGATTTTACAAATGTTTCTGAAGTTTTATTGTCTGTTTTTGAGATAGAGTTTCACTGTATGACCTAGGCTAGCTTTAAACTTGAAATACTCTCACCCTAGGCCTCCAAGAGCTAAGATTACAGATATGCACTATCATGCTTGGTTAGGCTTTACATAGGTAATCTTAAAAAGTGTAGCCACATCTGTAACCTCAGCCACTTGGAGACTGAGGCAATAGAGTTGCAAATTAATGTCCCACCACAGCAACAGAGTAAACTCAAGACCAGCTAGGCTAGGCAATATGAGTTCTGTCTAAAAATAAAAAGTGAAAGAGGCCAGGCAGTAGCCCAGTGTTGAGTGCCTAAATTGCTTATGTAGCCCCGTGGATGCCTGCTCTCAGGTAATCCCCAGTACTAACAACATCCAATGAGAATATGTGTTTTTGACTTAGATACACATTTATGTTTGTGTATATAGTGTTTGTATTGGTAGTTTGTTGTATGGCCTACCAGTATGTTAAAGTTTTTCTTTTTTTAAAAAGTAGATACTGTTCTTTGTTTCATGCCTAGACTATTCCTATTTCTATAGTCTACATTATTTTGAATTTCTATCTTCCCTATTAAACCTCTACTCTGTCTAAGGGCTGTACAAAACATAGCTCTCACCTCAGTGGTAATAAGAGACAGGTTATTTTCTGGAGCTGAAATTGAATGACAGTGGCCTAGGAGCAAAGATGCAGACTGATAAATTTTATGAGCCAGAGGGAATGCTTTAGTGGGCCCATGCTGAGGCATTCCCCACCCCTGAGGTACCAGCCATACAGCAGGGAGTTTATTTGGGGGCATTAGAAGGTGTAGAGGCAGAGAAAGAGAAGAGACAGAGGAGAGAGGGAGAGGAAAGAGAGAGAGGAGAGGTGGGGAAACATATGGAGAGAGGGGAAGAAGGAGAGGGCAGAGATGAAGAAAGGGGGGGGGGTGACAGAAAGAGAGGGAGAGAGAGGTGGGGAGGATCAGAGAGCTAGCTAGAGGCCAGCTTTTTTATTGCAAACCAGGCTCTTACCTGGCTGTTGCTAGGTAACTGTTGGGCGGAGCCTAGAATAAATGCTAACACAGACTATGTAAATTCTATGCTCTACTGTGGTAAGAGATTCATGAATTTTAAAAACATTTTACTTTTCCTTTATGTATGTCTGTGTTTGTGTTGGCAGATGTGTGTCGCAGTGCGCATGTCGGGGTCAGATGACACTTTGTGATACTAGTTCTCTCTCATGGAGGTTCCCAGAGTCATTAAAAAAGTGCCTTTTCCCACTGAGCCAGCTTACTAACCCTCATGACATTTCTTTTCCTTTCCTTTCTTTCTTTCTCTTCTCTTTAATTTTTCTATTTTTTTTTTGTCATAAATCAAGGCACATTTAATACATTGGTGGGAATATCGGGTAGGTTATAGAAACATGAAGCTATCTGTTATAGCCCAGATGACAGCTCAGTCTTTGAGCTAGCGGAAGCTAGTGGCCTGTTAATCCATTTATAGATGATTTACCCAATGATCACAAGATGTTTACAGGTCAGGGTTAGGTGGGCAGTGAATGACTACTAACGGGGGGCGGGGTCAAAGGTAACTCAAAATAATTTGGCATTGGACCTGCATGCAACAATAGTTGGGAAACTCCATAATCATGGGTGTTCTAATTAGTCAGCATTGAAATTTCGGGTGCATTTCTGAGTGAGAAATCAAAATCAAACAACCAAACTGTGTTACCTACCTGCACCAGTACTGTTTTCTGAACGAACTATTTTTTTTCTATAAACTTAAAATTGTTCTCCGTTGGTTCTATGGTTTCTAGTCTTCTTCATTCACAGGCAGATGTGCCTGTTCCCCGGACCTTGACCCCGTGCATACTGCAAAGCAGACCTTCAGCCTGTCTTCACTGCTAGCTTTATGGCAGCCATGGCTGTATATAAATGTGTTGGATTGTGTTGGGATGGTGTTTGGTTCCTGGTGTGCTCTAATGCTCCTTTCTTGACAGCTCCTATTTGTCATTCTAATCCCTTCAAGTGTCTGTCAGAAGGGTCATTAGCCATGATCATGCTGCAGTTACTGAGATATTCCAGACTGGTCCTTAATGTCCAGGGCCCACAGATGAGGAAGCCACCATGCACTTAAGTCTTCAGCCACCTGTGTTCTTAGAGTGAGCTCAGCCAATCAGCTCCTTTCCCACCTCCCGTTCTCAGGCCTTCTCCATGCTTGCCCTCCATTCCAGTGTTTTCCGTTTTTACTTTGTATTATGGTGGGAAATAAGGTTGTGCTATTATCTTAAATGCAGTACAAACATGTCCTTATTCTCTTTCATAGTTTGTTAAAGTGAATAGATCTGACAAGTGAGAAGGCCAGCAAGAGTGCTTGCTGCCAAATATTTTGACCTAGGGTCAATCCCCTGTGATCCTCAAAGTGAAAAGAGAACTGAATCCTTCCCAGAGTTTTCTGACCCCCTACACTTGTGCTGTGGCATGTGTATACTGGCACACATACAATAAAGAAATGTAAAAATGAAAAAAGAATTAACAGAGGAAAAAATAACAGAGAATCCTATCTATTGTTAATTTCTTGATATTTTTGCTAAGAGTAACAGAAAAAAAATACAGAATTTGAAAGAAATTCGAAATTTAAACAGTAAAATGCTGCTAGTGATCCAATTCAAGCATTCTGAAAGAGTACATTAGCAGTGGGGAGAATCAGGGTGGGCTAGAGGGTGGTAGAGGACAGTGGACTTGTCACAGGTTGGGTGGACTGTCACAGGTTGGGCCCGAGGCAGCTCCTGCCACCTGTCCTTTATAGTAAGCCAATTCAAAGAGCCAGGTTAAAGTGGGAAGCGGAAAAGGGAGAGTTGGTTAATTCACTACACTGGGGAGAGGAGGAGGGTAGGCGTGCAGCAGACACTTGGAGGTGACGGGCGTGCTGTATATCTTGATGTGATGGGAAGCAGTGGTGGATATGTAAATCAGAACATGTAGCTTTATATGTTAATTACATGTAGTGTATACATATGAATTATGTTCTAGTAAGATAGCTTAAAAATTAGTATCCTATTTGCTGTCTAACTTTAACTGGCTTCACTTTTTATCACCATAGGAAGTCATATTTAAAAGTCTTTAACGGTATATTTCATATAATGAAGTATTTAAAGAGGTATACTTTTCATATAATGCTACTTTCAAATTTTATGCTTAATATGGTTTGATGGAGTATGAATAATTATTTGAGTGAAACAATTGTGTAATTAATAAAATCACTTTAATTCTTTATTTGGTTATGTGTGCACTAACAAGAATATTTCCTATAAAAGAACTGACCTTCCTATACATGGACAATGATAAAGCTGAACAAATTTTCTGTTCCATAGAAAAGAAAGTTCTGATTTTACTGTGGACAGGCAGTTTAGTTTGTCATCATTTCATAGCTTACAGTGACATAGGTGTCACTTGTTTTAACTCCTGAATCTGTAAGTAGTGGATTTGGAGATACTTTGTCACATCATCAGTAGTGTCCCTCCTACTCCTGGCAGTGTGGTGCAGGGTAGGTGAACCTGTGTGTGCTCCAGCTTTTTTTTTTCCCTGAGTTGTTATGTGGTCAGTGCATGGGGGTTGGGAGTCCTGTGACTGAGGTTGCACTGCTGCACTGCAATCCCAGATGTGGTTTCTGCAGAACAGTTTCCAGACACTGTAGACATTTGGGAAATATGCTTCTGGCTTTTGTGATCAAGCAAATTTATTAACAACCATGAGGCCCTAGCAGTTTTCAATAAATCATGACTTGCTGATTTATTTCAAAAGATCTATATAGCAGTAAACAATACCATTTACATTTAATTAGTTTTATTGAACAAGAGGCAATTTTATTTGTAATGAAACACATGTTATGATTAAGGATGTATTTTAATGACCTTTAAGTAATGCGAACAAATGTTGCCCTTGACCTAATAGCAGAGGTTTTCCTACATTATTGAAAACTTCAGAATGATTTTTAAATTATCATGAAACGCTTCGAATGGCACCCTCATTATTGTGTCGTTATTCAGTCATTTGATGTCTGATATAGTAAATGAAATGCAGTCTTGTAAGTGCTCATGTGCATGTGCAAATGAGGATTGTTGCTAGCTTGTTCTTCATTTCCCTGGATCAGAAGGTGGTGTATGGTGTGGAAGCTTCATGTGTTGGCAGTTATTTTACCATGTTTGTTCAGTTACCAGGTTGATGCGGGTTTTTATTTTCTGTGTTCCAGGACCTTTTTTCTATCAGTGCCTATGTCTATGCTCAGAAGCCACAACTGGATATTCATAGTTTTGAAGGAACATTTACCAGGGTAAGGTAAAGAGTTGGTTAATATAAAGATTTTCATTATTTGTAGAAGTTGAAGGTAATGGACCTTTGTTTAGAAACAACACTTTAGTCTAGAGTACATTCACGCAGAGACTCTAGAGCTTGAAGCAAAAGCTGTAGAATGTGTCAGGTTCTTAGATCTTCTCATGCAGCATCTATGTTGGTGGGTTACATTCAGTGCAGGCTCTCTTACTTGTGGCAGATGTCCTGTTATAAGATCCTGCTCCCATAGGATAGGAGCCAGAAGAAGAGCACAATGTAGCTAATTCAACCTTGGCTTCAGATAATAGTTGATAACTGTGATGTGCCCAGCATTTCTAGCTCTTATTACCTGGAAGGATAAATACATATTTATGTGCATATGTATGCATTTACACATTTCTTTACTTCTCTGTGTATATTTTGATCCATGTATTTGTTATTACAAATAAAGTAAACCTTGAAGCTCCCCCACACAGACACTCTTCCATTTGCTCATGACTATTGGGAATAGATGAACTGAATACCTATTTTAACAGCTTATAATTGTTTTATTTCTTAATAAGAGGTTTTATGGCTCTAGTTTATTTGTACTGGAGCATGATTGGACATATTTGTTACACTTTGTCATATACAAGATTAGCTAGTGATCATTATCACTTACAAAAGCATCTGCAGATACTGAATTATTTGACAGTTAATCTACAAGTGTGGAAGTGCAAGTTGAGAACACCTGGGAGGCATTCAGCACCCATGGGAGATGGATATCATGTTGCAGCTATGTATTTACATATGTGTTGCAGAGCTACATGCCAAGGTGTACATGGAAATATGAGAAGAAGCATGTGCTCATGATGCTCTATGGTCTTTCTGTGCTTTTTCAAAATTATTATGAAAAATTCACATTCTTGTAAAAAACATTTAAGTGTATAAGAAAAGCTGTCATTTTAAATGTCACTTAATATAAAAATTAATCGAGCCTTCATTACAGAACTTAGAGGCTATTTGCATTCTTTTTTTTCCCCATCTCTCTCTGTCTTCCCTACTCTGCATTGCTTATGGCTTCCTAAATGTTGGGAATATCTGCTAGACCTCTAGGTCAGAGAGTAAGAATGGGATAGTCAGAGCTTGGGGGTGAGTGTGCAGCTGTTGGTAGACGTGTGGTGGAGTGGTAATGTAGCCAGTCTAGTGGAGGAAGCTTAGAAGAGAAGTGGTATGTGGTGAGTTAAGCAGCTACTTTAGATTTCCTATCGATGAGAGGTGGGTAGAGGCTATTCTTTTATCCCATGAGTAAACTTGGTTTTATAATTCCTCAGGTTTCTGTCTCTTGAAGTAGTGTAAAATTCAAAGTAGCAGAGTCAGTGCCAGGATATGGGTGTGGGGCCTTGTCATCTTGGGACACTGCTGTTAGAGAGGCCTTGCTCCCTGAAGAGGGCCCTTTTCTGGATGGATTTTGTGAGTGTAGCTCTTTAATCATCAAGAGACTTTTAGAAATGATCAGTGATGGTTCTTTGGGAAGCAGTGAGGCAAAAGTCTCCTACTTAACGGGCTGGCGTTTCTAGGAAGCATAGTGAAGAGGGGAAGTTGACCATTCTGAAGCAACACTGTCACACTCTGGAGAGCAGCCCCATGGCAGCCCCCAGCAGAGCGACTCTAGTTCATAGAGTGTTAAGAGGGTGCCTTGTGAACTGAGAACAGATTCCAGTTCTCACTGTGAACTTGTTTAAAGAAACAACACCCAACAGTTATTATGAACAAAAAGAACTGTAGTGATATGAAAGGAGAAATGAAAGTACAATTTTAGGTTTCTGTATTCACCCTTGAAATTTGTATTTATTATCAGTTGGGTACAGAAAGACAGACTGTTTCTTTTCTAATGCTGAAGATACTTGGAATGTAAGTAGAACATGACTAATTTTCCAGTTTTGTTTTTCTTATCCCTGAACAGGAAGACAGTGATCCTCCCATTCATGAGAGTCTCAGCATAGAAAACACACTGTGGGCAAGCACTGTTGTTGCATCAGGTAAGGAGAATGAAGTTCCCTTCCAGAATGAATCTCACATACAAAGGATGTTAGTGTTATTTAGGGTCTCTAAAGCAGCTTTTCTAAACTTCCCTGAGGTATTTAGCAATGGTTGATTGAGAAGCCAGGAGATAATGTTGAGAGTTTGTGAGGAGGCCTGGGCTACTATTTACCCAAGGCAAAACAAGACCAGAAGCATGACGGTGTGGTACTGTAGTGGATCATGGGCCATTTTTCCTTGTTTGACATTTGTTGCTTGGTACACAACGGAGTGCTTTGTTGAGAGGTGTCACAGGAGGGATGGGAAGGCTAGTCATAATTTTTTGATGGTTCTTATCTACTTTTTGTCAAGCTGACAAGACCTAGAAGAGACTGGCTGGGGTAGCTATAGGAGAGGAAAGGGTTAAATGGAGACAGACAAGCCAGGAAAGAGAGAGAGAACTGGCCAGGACTTCAGAAGCACAGAAGATTCTGATTTCTGAGGGAAATTGGAAGAAGGTGGACTATTCCTTGTGGTTAAAGAGGAAGTTACTTAAGTTCACAGTTCTGCAAATCAATTTCTATGGGGTATATTACAAGTGCAGAGTTTACTGCTAGGTCAGAGGCAGGTTGACATCAATGGTAACGTTAGGAGGATCTCTGAAGAAGCTCGATGATCTCAAGGAAGTTACCAGACATGAAGCTCAGTGTTCAGATTGTCTGTCTCCTGGTTATGGCACAGTGGGTGCTACCCCTTTTTTTCTAGAAACTGCTTATTCACTTGGCAGTTTGGAATAGGGCATCAGTTTCTCCATACTGCCGAGACAGTCTGGAGTGAGGCGGTAATGGGGCCTATCAATCGGCAGCTAAGGTGGGTAGAAAAGACGTCAAGAAAATGGTTCAGATAATTTTAAGCTATATTAAGTACCACAAAAAGTTCTATGTCCTATGAAAGTATGTGAGCCAAGAAACCTTACAGACATGGTGTAGGAAAGGTTTCTATGTAGAAGAGATGTTTAAAATGGATTAAAGAAACATATATGCAGCAGGGTGGTTGTGGCTCACACCTTTAATCCCAGCACCTGGGAGCATATCTTTGTGAGTTTGAGGCTTGCCTTGTCTACAGACCAAGCTCCAGAGCAAGAACAACTGGGGCCGTGTTACACAGGGAAACCCTATCTTGAAAAATCAAAAAAGGAAGGAAGGAAAGGAAGAAAGGAGGGAGGGATAGAGATTGAGATTGATTGATTCTAAGTGTGATGGCTGACAGAACAGTTGTGGAAATATTCCCAACAAAACATAGCTAGGAGAAGGCTTAGTACTGAGAGGACATGGTACCCTAAAGAAGGCTTAGGTACAAATGTGCCCATGCGTGCGTGCATGCGAGTGTGTTGGGGGAAGGGAATGTTAGGCAGGAAGGTAGTTCTGTTATTGTTTGTTTAAATGGATCCTGTTTACACCACAGTTCTAGAAAACCACAGATATTCACTCACCCTTTAAGGATAAGATATGAAAATTTTATTACAATGTTTCACACTTTAAAAGCAAGGTTGGAGGCAGATTGTGAGAGTCATGAAGTGCTCACTTCTGTCAAGTGTTTCATGATTTGATTTGTACATATATTTATAAAATTGTAGTAAAGAAGCAAAGGTGTTTGTCCATGAAGATATTTCAGAGGTGGGAATACTGAGTCCTTGGCTCTGGGGACCAGAGGCTCAGGGACTTTGAATTCAGCTTTAGGAAGGGTGAGGCACCCTTGGAAGACTTCCTCTGACCCCTACAAACCCATGAGCCATGGCCCTGTTCAGCAAGGTGATGCTGCTCTTGCTTGTGCTCCTCAAATGAAGGGTACACCTGAATGCCCTGTGTGCCCAGGCATGGAGCTGTATAGCATCCACACCAGGGTTTGGTACTGGTGTGGTCTCTGAGCTCACCATCAGTTTATAAGAGAGCATCTGCACTAGGGAACATGTAAGTGGCTGTTTCAGCAGGATTTTAATTTTTCTGTTATTGAGCATTTTATTTACAATGTTAAATTAAGTGTTATTAAAGGATTAAAAGATTGTCTTTTAAAAGTATACAAATATTACTTCATGTTTTGTTCCTTGTTTCTATTTTAAATAGGTATTAGACTGTTGATACTAAATTCCAGTACTGTTGATTTGTAACCTTTCTCCTCAGAAACAGAAGCAGCTTGAGCTTAAGGCTTCTGAGATGTTCCAAAGAACTTCCTGGACATAGTTTTTCCATTTGACTTTAGACTTCAGGCTGACCTTGGCATGTAGTAGCTGAGTACTTAAGAACTTGTGCTGCAGAGGTGTTAACACGGCCATCTTCCTGATTTTGATGGGGACTTGATCCTCTCAGAAGATGTTCTGCAGTAGTGGTTCTCAGCCTTCCCAGTGTGGAAACCCTGGAACACAGGAACCCTGCATGTGCAGTGGCCCCAACCATAAAATTATTTTCATTGCTACTTCACAACTGTACTTTTGCTACTGTTATGAATCATAATGTAAATATTTTTGGAGATAGAGGTTTGCCAAAGGGGATGTAAACCATGGTCTGAGAACCAGTGTTTTAGACAATCCACTTAAAAAAGAAGATCAGCATGCCTTTCATGGTCATATATGTCTGGACATTTAAAAATAGAAGCATTTTCTTTCATTTTGTATATTTTAAAGGATGTTTTATTTTTATTTAAAAACTTAGTCCCTTAGGAGTGCTGTTATCTAAAACTGCCAGGAGTAACCTTGAGGGTTCTTGCATCTTCTGTAACTGATTACAAGCTTAGAATTCTTTTTAACTAAATTGAGGAGGGCACCTTTTAAAAAATAGATTATAATTACATCATTTCCCTTTCTTCCACTTACACCCTTCCATGTGTTTATCCCTCTTCACCTTTCACATCCATATTTTCCTTTCATTCATTGTTATTGCACATACATGTTTTTGTGTGTAAATATATGTATGTTCCTAAATATAAATACAACCTGCTTGTATTATCCATATTGCTTGTATGTATGTGTTTTCAGGGCTGACCTTTGGTATTGGATCAATAACTGGTGTATTCTTTTGTGAGTAGCACTCACTTCTGCTCTCAGCTTTCCTTAATTGCCTACTCTTTGGGGTTTAAGCTTTGTGACCCTTCCTGTTAGCATGTATGGTTGGTGTCATCCTTGTTTACTCGTGTTTAGGCAGCCATATTGGTGGGACCTCATGGCATTTATTTTAGCTGTGCTGCCTTTCTTGTCTCCCATGGCCTAGCACATAGTAGCAGTTGTGCTACTGCGCTCCATTTCTAGGTGTAGAGTAGCTCTTCAAATGAAATGATTTCTGACCTTCTTTTCTGTCATCCAGTTTTAAAAGTGTGGGATTCGGTGTCAGTGTGCAGACTCCATTAGGAAGTAAGTCAAGTCCTCACATGGAGTTGTCCTAAACCTAAAAGCAAATCTTCAGAAGCAGTGTGGGAGAATGTACATGCATAGATTGGATTGTTCATGATCTCTGTCCTCTAGAGCATAGTGTAGCATGTATGCAGATGGGGGCTTTCAGGAGTGGTTGAAGCATTATGCAAAATGCATAAACTGACAACAAATATTTGGAAACATTTATAGACATTTGGTACAGTTTACTAAGACTTTTCTTTTTTTTGAAAATGAGAGTGTATTTTATTTTGCTTGTCCTTTAGTTTTCTAGTACCACATTTTTATTATGTAAGTAGCAGTTATGTGAATACATTTTCAAAATAAAGTCTAGCTATTTTCTATGTATGGTTTGATACATTCCTGCTCTAGCCATGCATAGGTCATTAAGAATTAGTATTTGTGTGGAAAGAGACCACAGGCTAGTGGGAAATCAATCAAATACTAACCACAGGAGGTTGTGGTTGAAGGGTTAGCTGCTTCATCGTGTTTACCGGTGTGAGAAGTAGCCAGGAAGAGGTTGCAGCCCAGGATGCCATACGTGGACGGACTCACCCTAAGAGGCCAGCCAAGTGGGGGCCTGGGTATCTATTCAGTAGCGTCAGTGTGCTGTTCTTATGCTAACACAGCTTGGGAAAGTGAGCGAGCATCTGAATATTTTTATAATGTTTTTTAATGACTTTAGTCAAATAAAAGGTCTAGAGTTCAACCAGAGGAGTATAACAGTAGCTTTCAGGACTAAGTGCTCATGGACTTAAAATATTTTCTTGCTGCAAACTGAACTAAAATGTGGTTTACTTCTGCATATTATGTCTCATTGCTCTTAGGGATTTTGTTATGCAGTACATACCTGATAGGAATTTCTTTGTGGCTCTGGGTTTAACATGCAAATATATTTAAGAATTTGCAGAAGTTTCTTAGTTTGGAACCAGAATGAAAGCTTAATTTTAAACTAAAAATATGGATTAAAAGCTTTGAAATTCTTGCATGTAAATGCCCTGGCCCCTGGGAAATGTGAGCACACTGTGCATCTGTCTGTTTTATCTGCTGCCCCAAGAGTATGCCATGCCCAGTCCTAGAGGCTTATTGTAAAGACTTAGCCTTTCCCTTTGCTCTGTGTCTTTCCACAGGGCCTCCATCTTTCTATAAATACAAATCCTTTGTCCAAGAGAGTGAAGAGTCCTGCGTAGTACTCAACTAATTCAAGCAATTTAAAGTAATTAAAAAGCATGAGACTCAGAACAACAATGCATTTACACTAATTACACTGAGTAGTCATTTTTAGCAGCCATCAAATGAGAGAGTACAATGAGAGCCTTTAGCAAGCATTAGTACATTACACAACTGTAACATCAGGAACTGTGTCAGTATGCTGTGTCTCTTGTTAGTTTTGCATTTCTCTCGTTGAGTACTACAAATTATACCAGCCTAGAATCTACAGTCTTCAGAATCTGCCTTGGTTTTTAGGATAGAGCTTTAAAGTTTGATGAATCATTCTGAAGGCTTCCCTGACACTTGTTTGTTCTGCTAATCTTAAAAAATAAATAAATAAATCCAGTTGGAGTTTGCATTTGTTGCGAGAATATGGTTATTTCAACATTAATGGCAATTTTTTTTTTCAAGACAGGGTTTCTCTGTGTAGCCCTGGCTGTCCTGGAACTCACTCTGTAGACCAGGCTGGCCTCGAACTCAGAAATCCGCCTGCCTCTGCCTCCCAAGTGCTGGGATTAAAGGTGCTCACCACCACTGCCCAGCTCATTAATGGCAATTTTATATTTTGACTAAATTAAATTGGCAAAATAGGAAGAAAATGTTGAGTTTATACTTAACATTTAACCTTGTTCTTTTAATAGTGAAACAATTCTGTGATGTGAGCTTTTGTGTGAGAAAGTTTCTCATAGCATTACTTCATCAAGTATTTAAATTCTGTACACTAAACACAGCCATCTTGTTTAGGAAGTTTAAATGGATCCTAATACAGAGCGACAACACTTGGGTAGCTAGGTGATCTTCATGCCCCTTTTCAGCCAATCACACCTTCCTAGAACTTTGTTCAGTTCTAGATAGTGGTGCTCAGATAGAACTACAAGATCTGCAGCCTCTGTGAGCTGCATGCTGCTGCTGAGGACCACAGTGGGTCTACCCTTCATAGCTTGCTGAAGCAGAAACTTGGGTTCCAGGATGGGCAATATGTGGCTCTTTCTGCTCAGATGGAGCAAGTAGCAGTTCATATTTATCCCAGGGTCCTAACTTACAGTTTGCTAAATTTCACATGGTAATGCCACATCTAAGGTTATGTGTACTTTGGGGTTTTTATTTTGTTGCAGGTCTTACTGTGTACCCCTAGGCTGGCCTTGAACTTTACCAGAATAGTTTTTATAGTTAAATGTGTTAGGATTGTTAATTTCAGTACTTTATATGCATACATATATAATGTCTTTCTACTTTGTAATTTTAATATCAGAGTTTTTAATTTTAAGGAGAAAATAGGTCTATAAATAATGCAGGTATTAGTATAGGTTCCATGGTTTTTAGTTTTCCATTCTATAGATAAATGCTTGAACGTTTATGACATACAGGTTAGTTATTATTCCTTAAGTTTAAAAGATAACTACACATTCCTGACCTATCAACTCAGAAAACGAAACTTTTAGAGACATCCATTAAGGAAATGAGTAATGTCTAAATGTAAAATCAAGTATTTTAAAATTATGTTTCTGGTGGGTTTTTGGTTGCTCAACTACATGATTTTTGTGGTGCTAAGGGTGGGCCCCAGGGCCTAGCACATGCTGGCCAAGTGTACCACTGAGTAATGTCCTGTCCTCTGATGCTGTTTTCCTGATGAACATGTGAAACAGCTACAAAAGCTCTGCTGGTCTCTCATGCACAGCAACACAATCAAGCAGAAAGAATAACTGACTCTCCTATCCCTGTCCTGATTTGGAGGTCCAGCAGTGCAGTTTTCAGTTAGTAATACAGCCTTTTGATGCCATTGTAACAGTGAACTTCTTACTGTTTCAGTAGACAGTAAGGAAAAGCCCATGTCACTCTCATTGTCAGGACAAAGTATATTAATACATAGTTTGCTGTTATGTATAGGCAAATTTGTATTGTGTGAACAAATTATGTCACTTCTAACCCCTTTTTAAATGTTAAGGTTAAATTTTGTTGAACTATAGAATGTTGGATAAATGTGTATGAGTTCAAACAGTGTAATATATTTTCCATCAAGACAGTTAATTAGATAGTGTTATCTATGCTTTCAAGTATTGCTATAAGGACCACTTTCATGTTTTTGCAGGTACTGTAATAGGTGTTGTCATTTATACTGGAAAAGAGACTCGAAGTGTAATGAACACATCCAATCCAAAAAATAAGGTAGGCTAGATTAAGGAGCAACTGCTTTAATGAACTTGCTTTTTCCTTTCAGTAGGAAAGTATATGTAGAGCTGAATAGCCCATTTATATAGCATAATATATAACATGAAAAACAGTTTCATTTGCTGGCAAATTGTAATGAGTCCCTGTGCTTGATTCCATTCTCACAGTCAAGAATCCTTTGCCTCATCTGCATCCTATATTCCTTATTTTTGGCAGCTAGTGCTCGGTTTCTTAAGTTTATTTTGTACTTTGTGTTCTATATGTTGATGGTTCATTTTTAAAACAATCTCTTAGTGCTTGGTATTATTTATCTTGATAATATTGTTATATACAGGTTATTTGTTTCATTTCAGAAATATAGTAAAAGCATAAAGACTCCTGGTAACACTCCTGAAATTACCATTTATACAGTCAAAATGTGTTTATAAGTTAAATCACAACGAAAAGTTAGTGTGAATTCTCAGAGTTTGCTGTATGGCTGACTCATGCTCATAGTGAGCTCAGTGTGTCAGGGTCTGCAATTAAATGAGACACTTCTTGTGTTGAGCTTACATGTATATTTAAGCCAAGCAAATGATTCTCACAGATCCACGCCTTACTCTGTAGCTCACTAGTAGGAAAGGTTGGGTTTTGCTTGAAAACTTTCTCCTAAGCAGAGGAAATGAAATATGCCCTTTAAAATACATATATATGTCTGGTATGATATAATTCATTTCTTCAGCTAAGAACTATTTTTAAAATAGCCTTTCAAAAAGTATGCCAAATGTAGTAGCTTATGTTGTAAGTTCAAGGCCATCCTGAACTTCATAGTGAAGAGTCTGTCTCCAAAACAAAACAACAAATTAAGCAGGAAAACATCAGCAGCCCCATATATGGCCCAACTCCAGTACAGTGGATTAACCCTCATGCTTGCTGATGTCAGTGGGGCCTGTTTGAGAGAGTTTCCCCCAGCATAGCTGGTCAGTTATGAATAGATAGACCGGGGTGGGGGGTGAGGAGGGGGGAGGGAGAGATAGGATGGATGGATGGATGGATAGATGGATGGATGGATGGAAGGGAGGGAGGGAGGAAGACAGCCAGGCAGACAGCAGACAGTATCCAACAGAGAAATGAATGATGAAGGTTTGTGTATATGATGAAATTGTGTCAAATGTTCAGTGTCTGTTTCACCAGATTAAAATTCAGACAGTGAGATCAGGTTTATGTGTATATATCCTATTATAATTTCAATATGAATTTAACTGTGATGATGAGAAATGTCCCTTTAAATTATTTAGCAAAGTCTATTCTGGGTATGAAATATACCTTAGTCACTACTTCAACAATAGAACTAAAGTTATGTTAAAAGAATTCAGGAGCTAATTATAGAATGATGCTCATATTTATACATCTTTTCAAAGAAGTGTGATGACTGTTTCCTCAAATGAACAGGTACAGTATTCTAATGCACATGCAACATCAAGACTTTCTCTTACTGTTCTCACTTTTGTGTTTATGGTGATATCGGGGATATCTTTAATTTTAAGCAATAAATTTAACATTTTAAAAGCTGCTTTTTAATCAGACTTATAAATCCCCTCTTACTCTTCAGTTGCACTTATATCCAGTTGTTTTTATAGTCTCCAAATTAGCAGCTTTAGTCTCTGCTCATGTGTCATGTTGCCTCATGTACTTGAGACACGCTTATCGACTAAGTTAAGGGTTCTCACACTTACTTTGTTACTGGGGAACAATGTAGGTTTTGCCATTAACCAGCTTCTAGTCTTTGAACAAATGGTTTAATTCCACATCTTCATTTTCACATCTGTAAAATAGAGGTGGTACCAACATGCAGTTGAGAATCAGCTGCTGCATGTATTGCTTTTAAACAAGAACTCGCTACCTGACAAGTCAGTGCTCAGTAGATGTGTATTGTCATTATTATCATAATTATTATTTTAATATTGTTGTTGTTGTGTAGCTTTGACTGGCCTGGTTTTAGTCAGGGAAGGGAGCCTTCTGTCTTGTGCTGTTTGAAATATCCTTGTTTGCTTGGTGTTAGTGAAGCTAGGATATGGTTGGAGTTTTTTGTTTTTTTTTTTTAAGTTTTATTGCATTATAATGAGAAAAGTTACATGATTTCAATTTATCTGAATTTGTTAACATTTAAAAACATATTTTAAGTAAATAGAATTAAATCACATTATTGTTTTCCTTTTGTACCCCAACTCCTCCCAGAGACCCCCTTCAATACCTACAATATCTTTTTTTGTCATATTCTTTAAAATTTATAAACTATTATAACAATAAAAATGACTATTATAAAAGTTGTTTGATATAAAACAATCTATTTAACAGTCCTATGTAGATGCTTATCTACTGAAAATATATACGTTTTCTCAATATAAATTTTAAATAACTACAAACATACTAACTTTATATTTCAAATAATACATAACTATTAATATTTTCTTAAATGAACATATATAAAGTGTTTTTGTTTGTTTGTTTTATACTTAGTAGAGCTTAAAATCTTGGCTCTTATTGTAGTAACTTGGTACAAGAGTTACAAACATCAAGCAAAGCATTCAGTCTTACTCTTTGCTGTTCTCTTACAACATCCCTCCCAATTTGTCTACATTTCTTCTGGGTATATAAATACTTTTAAAATATGTAAGCTATTCTGAAAACTATAGTATAGTGTAAAAACATGAAATAAACAATACTACTAATAGAGAGGCTGAGATAGGAGAAGCAAGATCTCAAGACCATTATGTTGTACACAGCAAGACACTGTCACGAACAAACAAGCTGAAAGTGTATATGGATTGTACAATATTGGACCTAGTTCTCCAATTACCAAATTAGAGAGACCATTGGATGACAGTCAATAAATTTCTAATTCCTCATATTTTTTAATTTAAATCGATTAGGATATGTTGGTAATATTAATTTTCATATTAAGATATTAAGAAAAAGTAATTAATACTTCCTGTTTTTATTGTAAGAGGTGGAATTAGGTTTGTGTGGGTTTGTCGAAAGATAACTTTCTTGCTTCTAGGGTGTAGTTTTGCTCCTTATGTTGGTGTTTTCCATCTATTATCCTTTGGAGGGCTGGATTTGTGGAAAGATATTGTGTAAATTTTGTGTTGTCATGGAATATCTTGTTTTTTCCATCTATGGTAATTGAGAGTTTTGCTGGGTACAGTACCCTGGGCTGGCATTTGTGTTCTTGTAGGGTCTGTATGACATCTGCTCAGGATCTTCTAGCTTTCATAGTCTCTGGTGAGAAGTCTGGTGTAATTCTGATAGGCCTGCCTTTATATGTTACTTGACTTTTTTCCCTTACTGCTTTTTAAAATTCTTTCTTTGTTTAGTGCATTTGGTGTTTTTATTATTATGTGGCGGGAAGAATTTCTTTTCTGGTCCACTCCTTTTGGAGTTCTATAGACTTCTTGTATGTTCATGGGCATCTCTTTCTTTAGGTTAAGGAAGTTTTCTTCTATAATTTTGTTGAAGATATTTACTGGCCCATTACCTTGGGAGTCTTCACTCTCTTCTATACCTATCATCCTTAGGTTTGGTCTTAACATTGCATCCTGGATTTCCTGAATGTTTTGGGTTAGGAGCTTTTTGCTTTTTACATTTTCTTTGACTGTTGTGTCAATGTTTTCTATGGTGTCTTCTACCCCTGAGATTCTCTCTTCTATCTCTTGTATTCTGTTGGTGATGCTTGCATCTATGACTTCTGATTTCTTTCCTAGGTTTTGTATCTCCAGGGTTGTCTCTCTTTCTGATTTCTTTATTGTTTCTATTTCCATTTTTAGATTCTGGATCGTTTTGTTCATTTCCTTCACCTGTTTGATTGTGTTTTCCTGTAGTTCTTTAAGGGATTTTTGTGTTTCCTCTTGAAGGGCTTCTAGCTGTTTACCTGTGTTCTCTGTATTTCTTTGAGGGTGCTATTTATGTCTTTCTTAAAGTCCTGTATCATCATCAAGAGAAGTGATTTTATATCTGAATCTTGCTTTTCCGGTGTGATGGTGGGTCCAGGACTTGCAATGGTGGTAGTATTGGGTTCTGATGGTGCCAAGTAACCTTGGTTTGTGTTTCTTATTTTCTTACGCTTGCCTTGTATCATCTGGTTATCTCTAGTGCTACCTGCCCTTGCTAAATCTGACTGGAGCCTGTCCTTCCTGTGATCCTGATTATGTCAGAACTCCTCAGAGTCAAGCTATCTCTGTGATCCTGTCATTCTGGGATCCTGTGATGCTGGGCTTGTTAGAGCACCTGGGAGTGGAGCTTCCTCTGGGTGTTGTGTGACTGGAAGGAACCTGAGCCACTGGGCTGGTGGAGTTCCTGTGTGCCTGGTCCTGCTGGTCCCAGTTACTCCCGGTGTTGAGACGGATGTTGTGTCCTCCTCACCTCTCAATCCTGGGCGTGTTAGAGCACCTGGAAGTGGAGCTTCCTCTGGGTCAATTCTGCACTGGAAGTCTAGACTCAGAAGTTGGCAGAGGTAAATGCAAGCAAAAAGGGGCTGTAGTGCAGACTAGTCAGTCCTCTTGCGTTTTATTACCCAGCCCCCCATGGCAGTCTGACTCCCGCTTCCCTCCTCCAGCCTGCTCTAACCCAGCAGAGACCCTGGTTGGAGTTTTTACAGGCTTACATTAGAATCTTTGCTCTGCCATCAATAGACTTCACAGATTGATATAAAAGTCTTTTCAGTTGGCCCTGCCTGGGCTTTAATTGCTGCTTGATCTTCCCCTGAAATCAGCCACACTCATAGAAGTGATAGTTGAGGTCTATAGAGTACCTCCTACACTGTCGGCAGTTCTTAGAATCTTTTCTGAAATCATTAATCCTAAAATTTTACAACTACCTAAAATCTAATCTTAAACTAATTTTTGCATTCTGTCCCTAAGTTTATCACTTGTAGGTGCTCTCTTCCATCCTCCTTCTCTGGTCCTTCATTGACCTGTTGCCCTTCAGCTGAGTCCTCTACACATGGAGTGCTCAGGGGACATGTGGCTGCAGCTGAGTCTGCTGACAGTGAGGCTCCTTGGAAGGGATTTCTCCAGGCTTGACATTCAGACATTTTTTTGTAACTTGAGGCTTAATACAAAAGAAAAATAAATTATATATGTTTACATATGTAAGCAGTGAGATCTTTCCAAGTGTTCCATGCTAGTTTTATATTAGTAAAGTTCAGGAAAGGACTTCAGCTAGGCTGCAGTGGACAAAACAGCTAATATTTTACAGGGGAATTACTGATTTTGATATATGTTAAATGAAAAAGAATGTGATGTTGACTGTAACTACAGAAGAGAAGACAGAAATGGATGTTTGCTGTTTGCATGACATTTTTCTGAAAGCTATACTCCAGTGTTCTACAGCTTTTAGGCTTCAGAGAAGACTAGTGTAAACAAAACCAAGTATTTCAGACAGAAATCAGATTATTTTCCCCAGCTCTACTGGGTTTCAACTAGCAAATATGTCTTGACCTCTTAATCATGACAGTGATCCTAAGCAGGGGACCTTGATTGACAGGGTGGTTAATTGAAATTTTACTATGGAGCTCACTGCTAGCAGAGTAAATATTGCTTGAAATATCTGTTATTCTGAGTGAGTGAGTGAGTGAGTGAGTGAGTGAGTGAGTGTGTGAGTAGTGGTTACCAGTTAGGACAAGCTAACCCATGCCAGATAATATACTACACAGACTATGGTGACCTCTGCAGCAGTCTCACAAAGTTTGTGCCAGACTCATCATGAGGCCATGATGACCTACCTTGGCAGCCCAGTCCCATGACCACTAGGATAAGAACTGGCATCTCACATACTCTTTTACCATTGCTTTTACCAATGAACCACATAGGGTTAGTGTCATTGGTGAAAGCAATTTCATCTAAGTTCAGGGAATCAGGAAAGTATAATCCTGACCTGTGATCCAGTGGGAGAGTTGGAAATAGCTAATGAGCAGTGTTAG
>JADRCD010077755.1:0-17579 GCA_019843815.1 Montemys delectorum | reverse complement strand
AGAAAGGAAGAAAGAGAGGAAGAAAGAAAGAAAGAAAGAAAGAAAGAAAGAAAGAAAGAAAGAAAGAAAGAAAGAAAGAAAGAAAAAGAAAGAAAGGGAAAAGAAGAAGGAAAAAATGAAAAAAGCCACCTTTGAGAAATAAAAGCAAGAAGTGGGTAACTTTTTTCATGACATGTTCTGTTCAAGATATTGGAACTGCCACCCTCAGAGGACCTGCTCCTAGAGAACTCCCAAGTTGAAAAGAACTAAAGGCAAATCTCTACCTCTTCTTTCACTCCCCAAGGCCACTTGTTACTAAGGTAGTTTGTGATCCTATTGCTCTTAGATTAGAAAAAGAGATGAATACATCTGTTGTTGAGTGCCACTGAAGGCAGAAAAAGTCTCATTCTTAATGTGTCCATTTTCAACTTGACATGATTTAGAATAATACAGAAAACACATCTCCACTTGTATCTGTGAGGGTGTTCCCTGAGATGTTTAATTGGAAGATCTGCCTAAAATATGAGTGGCACTGTCTTATGGCCTTGGTATCCAGATTGAATAAAAAGAGAAATAAGAGAAAGCTGATAAGCATGAACCAACATTTATCTCTCTCTGCTTCCTGGCTATAGTAGAGATGCAGGATGTAACCATACCCTACCACTGTGCCTTCTCCATCACAGTGGGCTTTATCCATTCAGTAAGTCAAAACAAACACTCACTCTCTTCCATTTTTCCTGTCAGGTACTTTTGTTACAGGAAGGAGAAAACTAAAAAATATACTTAGATTCTAAAGATTTCCAGACACACAAACCCTGAACTTCCAGCTACAACCCCACTCTAGAAAATGACAATCTATCTTATCCTGCAGCCAGCTTGCATTGACCTGTTCCTTAGTGCTTCTTTCTGGATTCACCTCTGTCCATAGCTTCCTGAATCAGTGGTCTTTTACAACATATACCCCTTTTCTGCTTGAAAGTGAATCACATGTCAAATGGGGAGATATAATTGGAGAGGATCTTCATAGGATATGCCTAAAATATCCTTTACTTCATTCCAATAGTGGTTCAGCTAAAGGCTTGAATATATAATAAGACTTTGAGTCTAAGACAGACTGCCTTCTCTATGTCCACCTGACAACAAGGCCGAAAAAAAAAAAAAAATCCAGAGGCATTCCATGGCATCTGGAGGAAACTCTCGGTTCCCTTTAAACAAAGCATTTTTTGTATTTATGAGATAAAAATGGATTGAATCAAAACTCATACCTTGATAACGGAACCAGAGCCCCTTAAAGGGTCTCTGAGGCTACTTTTTGACTCTACATGGGCAGTCATCCAGGCCTATTTAGAGCCATCAATCCCCTAGGTGAGATAGCAGCTACAGTCTGTCCTCTCTCTGTGTTTCATTGACAAGATGAATATAATACTTTCTAAACTTGAACAAGCATATCCAACATCATGGCTTGGGGAGAAAATCCGAGGAAATATGTTTCTAACAAGCTCTAGATGATAGCCATGCTGCTGGCCCTTCATCTATACTAGTTGAGGATGAATGCAGGTTTCTGCTTCCCTATGAATTTTAGATCAAGCTCAGACTCTAGAGCACCCTGCTAACCTCTAGAAGCCTCTTTAATAATCATATGGAAGATATCCAATATGGTTCAAGCCTGGTTTCTTTCTACTAGACTACATGTTGAAGCTTAATTCTTCAAAGGAATGGCACTGAGAGATGGTTTGAAATGTAAACCTCTGGCCATGGGAGCTCCTCCTTATCAAGAAATTAATATGGTTTTAAAGAGTAAAACATTATTTTTAAAGAACCAGGTTGTTATAAAGGGAGCCTGCCACCTCTCCATCTATCACATGTCTCTATTCTTTGTGTGTCTCCATCTACTTCCTACTATACATGGAGTAGCATGGGGCCCCCCACCAGAAACCAGTTATATACTAATTCCATGTTCTTGGCCTTCCAGAATTGTAAGCCAAAATCAGTATTTTTTTCCTTTCTGAATGTTTCATCCTCACTTACTTTGTTATAATGATATAAATCAGATATAAATCATTATATTAGGTATAAATCAGATATAAATCATTATATTAGCATTTATTGAATAGCTGCTATGTTGAGTCCTAGAGAAGAAAAGATAGGTTTCCCTTACCTTCTTCATGGGGCTCACATTTCATCAGGAAAAGATAGTCAGGAAGATAGATCACAAATGTCACTCTAGGACATGTATCAGGGCAAGATAACCTAGCTAGACAATCAGAGAGGCCCTCCAGGAAGAAATGACATTTCTGTTGGGATGAATAAAAGTTATTCAACTAGTGAGAAATGACAAGCATACCCAGCAGAGTGAACAGTAATTCTAAAACAGAAGGCAAGGTAAAAAAGCTGGAGCATGGAAGAAATGGTCACAGGCTGATACATAGCCCATCCTCACCATCTTTAAGACTATCCACAAACAGCCTAATATTAGTAATATAGCAGTGAGTGACTTAACAGTGAATAAATGATAGGAAGCATCCTTTGTTTATGTGCGTATTCCTGTCTTCTGTCCCCAGTTAGATAATATATCACTGTTGAAGAAGACATGTTATCTTTTATTCATCCACTAAAGAATAATTTATTGAGCACCAACTTGATATCAGACATTGTGTCCATCATTAGGAATACAGCAACATGAATTAAAAATGATGCTAATCCTAGGAAGGCTAAATATAAAATAGGATAATTACCAGAAAGCTAATTTATGTTCAATTTGAGCAATGCTCAACACCTTTCACAAAACCATGCAGAGGGGTGCTGTTTGCCCGTAGCAGGATTTATTTGCCTTTTCAAGTTTATGAAATCCATGTTTCTTTCATCAATTAAAATGAGCACGGTTTGCTTTCATTTCTTTTTCATTAGAAGACTGCCAAAGAGATAAAATGTCGTTATTATTTCTTTTTTTGCTGGCTAGCTTTTCATTAAGGGATATTTCAGTGATTCTGTTATGCCACAGGAGGATTCAATAAAGAAGCAGGCTGTGTAGAACACAGTGCACAAGATACTATCTAAGTAGTACATTTTGCCTTTCGTCTTTTCAATGCTGGAAGCTTTACAGGAGATAGAAATTTCATTTTAAAATTAGATTCTTTAGAGCTTACCAGTTTTTCCCCGAACACCTATGTTAATCTTTTTTTTTCAAACTTATATTGGAGGGTAAAATGATGAAAGGTACCAGCCCTTGCAGCCAGAACAGCATTTTCATTAATAATGTTCAGCTGACAGTGTGAGACCTGTGGTGCATGCAATGGGGTATCTATCCTCATCTTGGATGTTAATCTGAGTGTTGTTTGGAATCCAAAGGTTGTTTCTGAAATGGGATGATGTATTTGCAGAGCCCATGAATTGGAAGGGCTCAAGAATCTAGACCTTACTCTAAAGTCCATAGGCTGATTTAACAGTGACAAAGAAGTTTTAGGCATGGTGGCACATGCCTACAATCCCAACATTTGGGAGACAGAGGCAAAGGGAACAGAAGGCAAACACACAACAAATTACCAAAGGTAAGACTCCCAACAGGGCTAGAAGACTTGTCAAGAACTCCATGAAAGTAGTGTCATCAGGGAACAAGCCGGGTGATTTAATGTAACTGCCCCAAAGCTTTGTGGATACATTAATCAGCTTACTGAGACATGTTCCGAATGGATAGGAAATGACTTTTTCTATCAGAAAAGCACAAGGATAGCTTTTCCCTACAACTTTGTTGTTATAACACAGGTAAGATACATGAACTCTGGAACACATCACAGAAAGCCCAATCTCAGAATATATGGAGTTGGGCAGAGACACCAAGTTGCAAGCAAAGCTTAAGCAAAACAGATGGTAACCTCTGATGTGTTACAGAGAATAAGGAAGAAAACTAAGACCTCATTTGCATTGTAAGTGCCAGCTGATGATTATCCAAAGTGAATGTTTGCTCTTTTACAATGACTAATACTGTGAATAAAAAAGGTTATACATATCAAAAATAGGGTTCTAAACAATGTGTAATATCAGAACACATGACATGGCAAAAACTGTATAGAGCACAGAGAAGTGCACATTATTAAACAATCATAGGTTAGGAGCTCAGAGAGTGAGTGAGCATGCTATTTGTTTATTTATCCACCTATTTATTAACTTAATCTATTTGCTTGTTTGTTTACTATTTGAGAATTCTATACATGTATACAATGCATTTTGATCAGATTCATCTCCCATTCTTTCCTTCAGCTCCATCCAGAGCCCCCCAAAATCCTTCTTCCAACTTCACATCTTTGTTTTTATAAACTTGAGTCCAAATAGTGCATGATGCCTTCCTTTTGTGCATGAGTGTAAAACAATCCATTAGAGCATTGTCACATCTACCAGTAGCCATACTTCAACTTCAATAACACCTCAGCTAGGGCTAGGGCTTTATAATGTCCTCATGCATCCATGCTGGAATATTGACTAGCTTGATCTTGTATAGGGAATTATAGCTGCTCAGCGTTCACGAGTGGATCAGCCACATTTTGTTCAGAATACAGCATTGGATGAGCACTTTTGAAGCAGGCAACCAAAGGTTTATTCACCTAGAACCCCACATAGCTTATGTTATGCATGCAATCCTCTTCTAATAATGCTCTTGACAGCATAGATCCCTTACCTACACACGCGCGCGCGCACACACACACACACACACACACACACCTCTCCAAAAATGTACCTATGCATCAACTCCTGCCTTCAAGTTTCTTCCTGTCCTGTTTAAGTTCCAGTCAAAACTTCAATTATGAACTAAGATGTAGGATGTAAGTCAAATACTCCTCCCCAACTTCCTTTTTGGTCATTGTGTTTCATCACAGCAACAGAAACCTATCTAAGAGTGTGTGTGGGGGGGCACGCATGCATCTGATAAGGACACTCGGGCTCAATAACAATACACTATTAGTCATTATGCTCACCATACTGTGCCTTTGATGACCAGAAGTCACTCACCTTATGATTTATTTTATCTTAACATTATTTACTTTAAAACTATTCACCTTATTAGACTATATCATTTGCCCGCAATTCCCTGCATCAGCAATCCTCATTCTTATCAATTGCCTCCATTCTCTGCTTCTAGATATTCATTGTTTTTTTAGGTTCTCTATATAGATGAGATCATACACTGTTTTTCTCTGTCCAGATTCTTCCATGTATATAGCATAATTCCCAACAGTTTCATCCTCATTGTCACAAATAAGAGGATGTGTGTGTGTGTGTGTGTGTGTGTGTGTGTGTATGTGTGTGTGTATGACTGAACAGTATTCAAATATATATATATATATATATATATATATATATATATATGCCACATTTTCTCCTTTCATTCATCAACTGATGGACAGTCCATAACTGGTACTGTAAAGAGTACTACAAGCAACACATGAGTGTTGACATTACTTTGAAATACTCATTTCATTCACTTTTAATTAATAGCCAGACTATAAAATGATATATCATTATAGCCTTGACGTACATTTCTCTCATAATTAGTGATGTTGTATAAACTTTTACATGTTTATTGCTCTCTTGTATATTTTCTTTAGAAAAAATGTACATTCAGATTTTTGCCTATTTTTCCATTGAGATATATGAGTTCTTTACACATTTTGATTGTCATCTCTCTATTAGATACTGAGTTTATAAATAGGTTTCACCCATAGTTTGCTGCATATCACTGGGAAAATTGCTAAAATACTGTATTTTTAACATTTTCATTACAAAAGAGATAAGCTAATGAGATAATGAACATGTTAATTAAAAGACAGTACTTGCTTTCCAATATATACATATAACAAACATCCCATTAAACTGGGCATGGTGCTACACACCACCCCAGCACTTGAGAAACAAGCAGGAGAATAACTTGCAGACAGCTTGGGTTGCATAGAGAGATGTTGTCATTATAAAAATTCAAAACCAAGACCAAACAAACAAAGCATATCAAATAACTGCCTGCCTGCCTGCCTGCTTGTCTGTCTGTCTGTCTGTCTGTCTGTCATTGGACTCAATTGAATGTAACTGTTCCAATCCTAGAAACTTTATTTGGTGACAAGAGATGGCCAATTGGGACCCCCATTATTTTAAGACTTCTTTAAGATTGCCTTTATATATTTTAGAAGGTTTCCAATTGTAGTAGGTTTCCACACCATGCTTCAACTAATCCTTAGTTCTAGCTGTCTCTTCCTTTGTTCCCTACCTCAATCCTATCTCCATTCTATTTCCCAACCTAGTCCTTACATTTATGCCCACTTCTAATCCACCACTAAGGATTATTCTACTTCCTCATCTCTGGGAATGTGTGTTCTTCTATACCTAACCTCTCTGGATCTTTGTACAGTAACATGGTTACCATTTATTACTGGGTAATATCCACATATAAGCAAAAACTTAACATATTCATTTTTCTGAGATATGGTTACCTCCATCGGGATGATTTTTCTAATTCTACCCATTTGCCTGAAAGTTTCATAATGTTGTTTTTAACATCTGAGTAATCTATTATGTAAAAGTATCACATTTTCTTTATCCATTTTTGAGGGACAATTTAGTTTTTTGTTTGCTTGCTTTTGAGGAACTTTTTTGAGGGACATTCCAATTTCTGGATATCATAAATAGAGCAGTAGTGAACATGGTTGAGCAAGTGTCCATGTAGAAGAATGAAGAGTCCTTTGGGTATATGTCCAAGAGTGGTATAGGTGGTTTTGAGGTAGATCAATTCTATCATTTCCACAATGGCTGTATTAGTTTGTACTTCCACCAGCAATGGATGAGTGTTCCCCCCATTCTATATCCTCACCCAAATGAGCTGTTACTTGTCTGACATTAATACACATTAGCTCTTCTGACAGGTGTAAGATGGATTTCTCAAAGTAGTTTTGATTTACATTTACTTGACACCTAAGGATGTTCTAGGAACAACAATTTAAAAAAAAAAAAAAAACCTCTTATGATCTGCATTCTCTTCTCTCCTAACGTCATACTTTGTAAGTCATGTTGGAAATGCCATTCCTTAAAAGCCTGTTCCTTCCTTCAACTTACAGTTGATTTAACTATAATGTCAGCATGAACTAGAACCAATTACTTACTGTCCCTGTGTTTGAAGGAGAATATTTTCAATTTCTAACTCTCTCAAAGGAATAAGACAACTGATGCCTGTTTTAGATAATGGCTGCACACCCAACTTTGTGTCATGTGTCTCCAAAGATATAGGGAAAAATATTAAAGTGCTTGTCTTGGAAATGGTTATAAATTTTGTTAAAAAACAAGCTATTCACTTAAATTTGAATTGCAAATGAGAAATGACAATCTCAGTACGAATTTGTCCAATGTTATATTAAAATAGATTGTCATTGATCTCAAATGCAAATTTAACCTCATGTTCTGTGTTTGATCTGGTCACTGTAGCCTGAAAAGATATTTGTCATGGTTTAATAGAAGAAATCAACGCATAGAATTCAAACTGACAGTAATAAATAACAGAATATGTTCAGGTACTACATCATAAGATACAGAAAAAGAGAAGTGCTAGCTAAAGTCAGAATTCCTTTACTACAGTTAGTAAAATAGTTCAGCACACAAAAGTTTTTGCTACGCAGCCTGATGCCCTCAGTTCATTCACCAGAACCCACAGGGTGGAATGAGAAAACTAATTCCTACAAGCAGTCCTCTGACCTCTACATGCATGCATTCTGTCCACACAATAAATAATCTTTGATGGGGTAGGAGTGTTTATTAGTTTCCAAATGTGCTGAACAAATATGCAAGTGAATGAATAACATAAATCAATGTGGTAGAAATTGTGGTGAGTCTTTGGCATAATTTATTTTACTATAGCTGTGATAAAATACCACAACTACAGTACCTCAAAGAATGGGAGTTATATTTTGGCTCCTAGTTAAAAGAGGCAGTTGACTATGGCAGGGAAGACCTGGTAGCAGAAGCTTGAAACAACTAGTCACATTGTTCCCACAGGTACAAAACAGACTCATAGATGCTGCTCGACTGCCTTGCTCCTTTTTAGGCACTCTAGATCTCAAAATTAGGCAATGGGACTGCCCAGTTTTAGTGTGAGTCTTTCTACCTCTCACAACCTAATCAATACAGTCCCTCACAGGCATGCCCAGGGACTAATTAATCACACCCAAGTTGACAATGGATGCTTGTGTTGTGGTGATCTCAGATCCTGCCTAGTTGACCATGAACATAAACCATCACAGGATGGAAGGAAGATAAAGCTCTACAGGGAGAGAGCACAACACAGAGACACAGATGTACTGATTTGGACAGGAAGCTGGACAGAAGGAATCTTTACAAAGAAAAATTCCTTCAGACTGACAAGGACAGGGCATAGCCAAAGATTCTACAATAGCTGACTCTGTCTTGCATTTCAACAGAAAAAAATGTGTTGATGAAAAAGACATCCCTAATTTCAAAGGCAATAAGAGATTCTTCATTCTGAGCCAAATGTGAGTGGCTGTGGCCTGGAAACAGACTCAGGTTGCCCTGAATGAAATGATGTGTTGTGAAAGTGATTATGTGGCATACTATAGTCATAGACTAAAAGGTAGTCAGAATTCAGTATGTTTACTAAACGCATTGGTAGAGACATCAGGTGGGCAGATAACAGCAAATGTGGGAAAGCTCTGCTCTAAGTTTCAGATGCTATCAGATACCTTTTAGGTTGGTGGAACTGAGTGGTATGCTAAGTTAACATATTACCTGATAGTAAGATGTTAAGTCAGATACAGAGGTGGGTGATAAACGACTATTAAGAAGACTAAAGAAAGCCCAAGATAATTTTGGTTCTTGGTCTGCTACATTTCAAATCTCCACAAATTATGAAGTTCTAATCAACCAGTCTACATACTCTTCAATGCAGATGCAGTTTTCTAGAGGAATTAATTGAATTGAAGTCAGTGTGACACGGGGAGAAAACTCATGTGAAGATTCACACTTTCAGGTCCATTGATATCTCTTTAGGGGTGTCCTTGTAACTATCAGTCATCTCAAAGCAGGATATTAAGGGGAATAACTAA
Source organism: Montemys delectorum (assembly GCA_019843815.1). Classification (NCBI taxonomy): domain Eukaryota; kingdom Metazoa; phylum Chordata; class Mammalia; order Rodentia; family Muridae; genus Montemys; species Montemys delectorum. Next base: position 8,508 of record JADRCD010077755.1, on the reverse strand, counting down.
AGAAACATGAGGAGAAAATACCCTGTAACTCCAGAATCAGGTTGAACCCTCTCACCACTTGAGTCAGCATTTCCAACGTTTGCTGTGAGGCCTGCTTACTGGGAGATAAGACTCTGGTCATGGAGATTTCAAACAAGCCTGTTAAAATATTAAAGAATACTTAATCCTAATGCATGCACTCTTTGAAAGTTGCCTTGCTCTTCTCCCAGAAAACATGTAGTTTTCTGGGAATTTCACAAACAAGACCCTGTACTTTGTCTAAAGCAAAAACAAGCCTTAACTCCCTTGTGTAATCTATGTGCACAGAGGTTTTAATCTTATCAGTTGTAATTCTAATCAGTGCACCTATAGATGATCCTATGATTAAGTTGGTGTCCTCAAAACTAATTTGAGATTTGGCTTCAGAGGCAACCAAGGTGGCACATAGCATTATTGTTAAGACACTTAAATTCAGCACTTAAGAAGTCCACACGTGGGTGTCTACTCTCCTTTCTTGGAGTACTTCTCTCATACTCTGTGCTTAAATCCATGTTGGAATCTCTTCTTAGTAAACTTCAGTGCTTCTTCATGCTGACTTATCCTGAGATTCTTTTCTACACTGTAGTCAAGAATCTCAGCTCTACCTCATTGGAGGTCTCTGAAAAAGAACTCAGGCTGTTACAGTCAGAGAGTCAGAGTCGTATTTTGAGAAACATTCAGCTAGTATACAGGTGTTAATTTCCTGAGGTAGAAAAACAAGTTCAAAGTTTAGACTTTAGACATTTTGAAATGGAAGTATTAATATCAAGAGCATAAGTGACTTGAAAAGTATTCAAAGAATGTTTAAGTCATTCAGTGCCATATGGTACTAAGAAAGACTGAGACTTAAATTATAAATTGCTACAAGAGAAGTTAGGATTTCATAATGAGGTACAACTGACATTTGGGCATGGCAATTCTTATGGGAGATCTAATCTACATTATAGACTACTCATCAGTATCTTGGGCATCTACCCTTGGGTGTGACATCTCTTAAATTCATCTTGCAATGTGATCTCTAATACATTGGAGTATTAAGTATATGATTGAGTCATAAGAACTTTCTACATATTAATGAACTTACAGCCTTGTAAAAAGAAATTTCCCAGAGTTAGATCCTTTTTATATGTTGCCTTCCACCAAGTGAGAGCACAACTTTTACCACTCTTGCCACAGGACAATACCGCAAACAGGTCCTTGGCAAACACTGAACTGCCAGTGCTTTGCTTGCTTCTTGACTTTGCAACTCCTAGAATGAGAGAAACTTTTGACTTCATTTCTTTATAGATTACCCACTTGCTAGGACTTAGAGTAAAATTCAGTGGTCGAGCCCTGACTGATTGTCAACATAAATAATAAAGAAAGATTAAGTAAACAACCCATTTGTGTTATTGTGTTCTAGTGACACAATGGAGTAAGACATTAGTAGGTGCCAGCAGAAGCCCCTCTCGTGTTGGCAATGAACAAAAATGCTCTTAAATATTGGGAAGTGTGTGTTGAAAGCAAAATCTTCCCATGTTTGGAATCACTGATCTAGATGAAAGCATTCTTCAAAGGTTCAATTACATGTCTGAGTCTCTCCTATAATTTTTCCCCATCTGACTCAGGCAAATAAGGGGTAATTTGAGCAAATAAAGCCTCTACATTTGAAAATAAGAAAGTCTCATAGATGAATGAAAATGTTGCCAAAGGTAAACCCTAGATGATGAAAAAGCAAATGATGGTCCACTAAGATTACATACATTTACTTCAAATGTCCAGACTTCAGTGGTTTTGTGTCTAGTTTATTGAAGTAAGTACACATAGCCATGAAAGGCATACAGTTACTAGATAATTGAAGATATAATTAATTTTAATAGATACTTCTACATCTACATCATTGGGGCAAAGAAAAATTATTCCTTGATAAAGAAAAAAAGACAAAAATCTTTAGAAATCTGAGGACCCTCCCCAGACACAATTCTCTTTAACAGGTGAATATTATGTATTAGGAGCTCAAGTGCTATCTGGAAAATTTGCACGTTTGGCATCATTCTTACCATTGTTTGCCTGTTTGGCTTTTACTTAAAGATACCATCTCATCATTCTGAAGAACACTTGCCACTTCCAACCAATACTCACAAGCTATTAAGAATTAATACCCCTGGTAAGGATAAGCAATATAGTTTTCATGCAATAATTATTCTGTGTATTTCCTTCTTCAAGCAACTGATCTTTCCTATGATGAAGTTAAAGAATTTTTATAAAGCTTATCCCCTGGGGATTGAAGAGATGCCTCAGCAGTTAGGAGCAGTGACTGTTCTTCCAGATGTCCTGAATATAATTCCCAGCAACTACATGGTGGCTCACAACCATCTGTAATAGAATCTGATGCTGTCACATACATAAAATAAATACATAAATCTTAAAAAATATTAAAAATGTATATATTATGACAGTTTGTTGAGTGAAATTAGCTACAGAGTTAAAAATATAAATAAGATTAATTTTCATATTGATACAAAGATAGATGCCAGATAGATAGATAGATAGATAGATAGATAGATAGATAGATAGATAATGTTTTTTTGCAATACTAGAGACTGAACTCAGGGCCCCATATATTCTAGGCAAGCATTATATCACTGAGCTATACACTCAGTCTAAATATTCTGAACATTCTGTTTTATGGGAATCACTGAACAAATATTAGATGAAACTGTGCAATGCTTACATTAAGAAAATTAAAGTGCCAAATAAAAGTTGAAATTTTCAGAAGTCTAAATGATGAGTATTAGTCACTATTACCCAGCCATGGTGCAGAAAGAGAATCACTCATCCACTCACTCCAAGTTCCAGTTGCTCCATGTTTGCTCATTGTCCTACACTTCCAGCTGACACATCTATGCTGGCAAGAGCGTTTCCTCAGGTCCTAAGCAAAGATATCAGGAAACTCTGGGGTAGAGAGGGGAAAGTCCAGATGCAGTGCAAAAAGCCATGAGGTTATTGGTTGACACTGCAGTGATGAGAGGTCAGCCAGAAGATATGAGGGCATGCATCTGTGGTATCTCTGGTAATGTTTTTCTATAAATCCTGGCCATATGCCAGTGAAATCTAGGATAGGCAGGTATACTTCTGATGTGCTATGGGCTTAAATGCTACTGACAGTATAGCAGAACTCAGGTCTTCTCACTACCCAAGGTGACTAATGGCCTCTCACATTATGGCTGCAGTGACTTGCTCTGCCTAGTCACATAATTTGGTCTCGCACGTTATTGTAATGTTCCTCCTTCAATTCCCCACGATATGGACTGGCTCAGCTTCAGCCTAGGACAAGTCTGAAGCACCTCATTTGCCCAGATTTATTAAAGTTCTAGAAGACTTTCACATGACATTTCTCACTAAACACCAACACTAATTTTAGAGGAACAGGCTTCAGTGCTGAAACTAACAGCTATATTCCAGAGGTCACTTAGTGACCAAGACAAGACATTGGGATATCTGACTGTGATATCCCATGAATTTTTCCTTATGAATTAAAAATCTGAAAACACCTTTGAAATCAAAATGACTCTCCTACAAATGAAGCTAGGCCATCCATTGTGAGTACCTTCTGCTGCTAGTGGAGCATGTAATACTCAGGGGATGAAGGAATAGTGTCACTTCTGTCTGTTGCAAGATCACATGACAAAGATGTGAGTTGTCAGGAGAAGGCTTTAGCCTTCTAAGCTAGTGAGCAAACAAGAACTGAAATGTTATCACTAAGTAAGCTATCTGAAAGCCATTTCAATCAATACAGACTGATGTCTTGCTCAAGCTGCATGTCTTCCTTGGAGTAGGAGAGAACTCTGCTCTATGAAGTAATGCAGGACTCTTGGCTGATAAAGAACGGGCTATCTCAAACATTGCCGAAGGAAAAAGAAAGCTCTGGGAAGTCTCCCCCAGTCAATTTGATTCTTATGTATGAAGTGGATGCCTTACTTCAAACCTGACTTATTAGCCATAACTGCTCTTGTGACCCCTACACAAGCACAGTGCTGCTAGGAAGTAAATGCAATTTCACAGCACTAAGGACTACCACAGTCAAAATCAAGCATGATGAGTCATGCCTGTAATTCTAGCGTTTGAATCTAAAGTAGTAGAGCTGTCACAAGATAGAGGCTACCTTGGGTTACAGAGTAAAACCCTATGTCAAAACAAGATTACTATAATCATGCAGAAGGAAATTTCTCTTAGGCGTCACCTCTGAGCATTATCAGTCACCACTTGCATTGCCAAAATGAAGCCTTAACTTCACTTGTTACACACTCAAATTTATGAATTTAAACTCATGCATAATCATTGTCTGAACTTGGGTTACATGAATATACCCAAACAGTCAGGTCTTACCTTAAATTGTCTTATCATGCAAATTCCCATGGCAGACAGACCCACCCAATAGAAGATAGGACAATCAAAATGGAAAAATGCCCACCTTGTGATTAATATCTGATACATTCAACTTATAGAAGCAAATAAGAAAACAAATATAAACAGCCCTGCTCCAAGTACTATTCCTGTATGTCCCTTATGTAGTATGGAAGCTAGTGGTGCATGGCTATTCATTTAGCTCTTCATTTACATATATGATTATGTAATAAAGGTTCACTGAGATCTGATCTGCTTCCAAGCATTCTGACAATCTTACCTTGAGTAAGACATGATTCTTGTATTCTAACAGAAAAGATAGAGGTGAAATCATTGTAGTGCAGTAAGCCATGGATAGATTAATGCTAAGGGCTGTGTTTGTAGAAAATAGTAAGTCACTTTAATGAAAATAGAGCACATTATTCAGGGATTTCTGTCCATTATAAGAAGAAACTATGGCATGGGTCAGCTGCCAAGTACTTGCCTTGGCCAAAACTAAGCAATGAAGTGACATCAAGGAATGTTTGAAATTTGAGACTGGGAATGGAGGTGGGGACTGAATCTGAAAGGATTTCCTGGTCATGATGGCCATGAACTTTGTCCTGCAAGATTGGGAGCCCTGAGACTGGAAATGTATTGCATATGTGTACAGGTGGGCTTATGTACACAGGGAAACCAGAGACCCATGTCAGATGTCACTCTAAAGTGTTTAGTCACTCTAAAGTTAATGTTTTTCATTTGAGACACAGTATCTCTCTGAATTCAAAGCTCACTGATTCAGCTAACCTGGCTAGCCAGCAAGCCAGAGGCATCCTCCTCTACCCCCAAATACTGAGATTATAGGTAAAGTCTCCTTTGCCAGGATTTTTATAGGAATGCTAGGGATCCAAACCCAGTCTTCATGTTTATGTAACAAACAAGTCACTCACTCTTCAGCCTCAGCGGAAATCCTCACAGACTAAGAGAAACATGAAGAAGAACAAGTAGATTGTCATATCTTTTAAAAGGGGTAAAGCTTTCTGAAGGATAGCCTTATAGGAAGAACAAAGAGCTCATATGGGTGTTGTTCAGGATCCCTATGGCTAGCAAGAATCACACTAGCTAGAACAAGAATTATGTGTTTCAGTTTCAGGGAGGGGGCCTAGGCCTAGGTCTTTGGGGTGGGAGTGGTGTTAAAGCAGCACCCATGACCGGAGGCCTGTCTGTCTTTCTCTATTCTGCCATTCTCGGTTTTTTTCTAGAGACTGAATATATATTAGACAAGTGCTCTATCACTAACTTTACCCCTCCCATCCCAATATTCAAGTCTTAAAGGATTATGTACAGCAGAATCTATAAAACAGAAGTGAGTGATCCTGGTCAGGTCTTGGAGCAAAGAGCAGAGACACTGATAATGTAGGTGGACTGAACTACAGGTTCATAAGGTGGGCTTGATCTGGACTCTATATACACCCAGTTAACTGAGTTTTCAACATTTGCTACTAGAATACTGTTTCTTAAATCAAGTGTTGTGTTCTGCTGCAAGAAGAATAAAGAAGAAATCTGAGCCAGGAATTACCTAATCAGAAGCAATTGACATGGAAGCATTCAGAAAACATAGGCTCTTGCTACAAATGTCCGCACATTATGGATCTACAAAGTAAATAATTTTCTTCCAACCTTCTAGTCTCACATTTTTTCTGGGTAGAATTAACTCTACAGTTCTTAGCAGAGCATATCTATTAACAGTTCTCTCCCTGCTGAGATCTAAGCTACTCTTCTACCTTGTATCTGGCTCTCTTATGATGCCACACACATGGTTGTTCTCATTATGTGGTTTTAATAAATGCAGGTCCTTTATCTAGAATCAGAATTGTCCATGATGCTAGAGAAAAGGCTCAGTGAGTGAAGTGATTTTTCATAAGAAGACTGGAGTTCAAATCCCCAGTGCCCATTTCAAAAGCCAGGTATAGGAACTTGAACCTGTAATTCCAGTGTGGGGTTGTAGAGGTGGGAGAATCCCTAGGGCTTTCCCACTAGCCAGTCTAGCTGAATCAGTTAGCCCCCAGTCCAATAAAATACCCTGTTTCAAAGAAAATACGATGGAGAGTGATTGTGAAAGAGGCCGGGCATTGACCTCTCACTTACATGAAAACACACACACACACACACACACACACACACACACACACACGCAAAAAAATATATAAATAGGGTTATCAGATTTAGCGAGCAAAAATACAAGATTTCCAATTTTAATTTCAGGGAAACAAAGAGTACATTTGTGTATGTGAGTCTGTTTTATGTAATACCAAGGACATGTTCACACTAATATTTTCACTATTCACATGACATTCAAACTTGTCTACACCATATTATGCATAACTAACCACTTGCTGTGGTTTACATGTGTTCTGTACCTAACCACCTGCTATAGTTTTCCTGTGTTTGTCCAGTATCATATGTTGCAAATATGATCCCAGAATTCATTTGTTGATTGCAAATGGGGCCCTTAAGAGGTGATTGGGATTAAATAAACTCTTCAAGGTAGAACTTCTGCAATCCGAATGGTAGCTTTATAAGAAGAGAAAGAAACCCAACTTAACATGTTTGCTCTGTCTCACTAACCATGTTATACTGCAGCAATACGAACCTCATCAAATGTTAAATAGGTCTAACCTATGCTCTGGGGCCTGCCAGCCTCTAGATTGGGTCAACTGCCCTCATATTCTTTAGAAATTACCTAGTCCTGTACATTTTGCATAGCAAATTAAAAGAGCTTGTGACAATCTCTTTACTACTATGTGTCACTCTTTATAAAACCTCCCAGAAAATCCCATGTTAGCCTGGATGCCCTCTGCTTAACACCCCTGTCTTTATGTATGATATGTTTCTGTGAAGTTATCTTTAGAGACACTGTTGAGCATTGTTAGCCTCTATGTTTCTCCACAGCCTGATAAGTGTGACCTTTGTATTTCCAGTACAAAGTCTGTTCTGTAAATATTAATTGACTTGAATTATCATTTATAGGATACAATCAGCCCCACCTCTGCCTATACCTAACTCCCATATCTTGGATGCAAACAACTGAGGACCAAAAATATTTGAGAAAACGTGTCTTAACCTAGTACATATCAACTTTTTCTTGTCATTATTCCTCACATAATGGCAATATAATAGCCATTTGCATATTGTTTGCTTTTCAGTGGGTACACTATACACAATCTAGAAAAGACATAAGTGAGGGTGCATCTCACTATGGTATTGAAATACCATAGGAGCTTGAGTATGGGTAGGTTTTGATGTTCAAGGGGATCAGTAAAGTAATTTGCCATGGACACTGAAGGACAACTATATATGTAGCCAGTTAAGTGCCAAACTACCAGCCCTCAAAACAAATTTGTCAGCACCCTTTCTTTTTATCAGGTGATAAGAGAAAAGAAAGACTTTTAAGAACTGAGCTCACTTGATATGCTGGCAATGGGTGAGTGCACAGGGCACTTGTAAAGAGCTTTACAAAATCAGATTGCCTTCTCCAAAAAGCATCAAAGTTCAAAATGAAGAAGTATGACCTTTGAGTGTAAAGATAGGCTTGTTATGTGACTTTAGGGGGGAAATGTACTTACTACACATTGCTCAATCCGGTGGTGCTGTTGAAACAATGATAAAATGTGCAATAATCAGTGCTTTGGAGAAAAAACACCATTGCAAGCCATTAAATAGTCTAGCAAGAACTGAACTCAGTTTCTTGACATTCGTCTTTGTGAGCAAGTACCCAGCCAAGAATCAAGAGTTCCCCCGGTCCAATAAGATACCCTGTCTCAAAGAAAATATGATGGAGGGTGATTGTGAAAGAGGCTGGACATTGACCTACTTCCACAAAAACACACACACCTCACATAAAAGAAAAAAGAAAAAAGAAAGAAAAAAAAAGGAAAAAAACTACTATTAAGTTGGAGGCTGGACCTACTCATTTGCAGATGAAAACTAAACACTTTTATACAGTTTCTCTTCCTGCATAAGTATGAATGTTTTCTTTAAATTATACCTCCCCCTAAAATTAAATAAGCAAACAATCAGTTTGGTTTTTAGTTCCTACTATGTTAAGAAGGTAAGGATAAATAT
>JADRCD010077750.1:0-10670 GCA_019843815.1 Montemys delectorum | reverse complement strand
GTACTCGTAGAGAGTGGCCCAGAGTGGCCTCTAGTTTTAAGCACTGTCATCTTTGTGTTAGATCAGAACAAGAACATTGACACTGAAATTTCCCATTGGGATTGTGGAAAAACAGAAAATTGCTCTCTAAGTGTGTGCCAAAAAATTCAAGGACTGTCCTTCTGAAGAATTACTTCAAAGTTATTCTACTCTCTCTTCCCTAAAGTCACTTCTAATGAAATTCTAAATTTACAGCTTTCTTGACAGCTATATACTTCGTTTTCTAATTCCCAAAATCATAAAGATTAGAAAATGACTACTGTGGGTTTGTTTTCTTTTTTAGTTTATTTTTGTTTTGTTTTATATGTCTGGGGCCACTCGGGGTAAGATCGCCATTCCATAGAATGTACATAATTCCTACTTTCATTTGAAGGGGTGGAAGTCTTGAAAAAGTAATCACGAACTGGTATTGCCCATGAGTTGAGTTGCTCTGTCTGATTTTCAGACCATTGATCAGTCTGAGAAACAGTGGTGAATTCCCAAATTACAACAACTTATCTAGCCTAAGCATCTGAGGTCTCTGGAGTTTATTTTCCCAAAACCTGCATTATCGCTCAGATCTCACTCTCTTTAGATTCTAGGCTATGAGTATCTATCATAGACAACATCAGTAGATAGCTGATACCAAAATCAAGAGGTTCACCCTTTAAAGATGATTTGCTATAACTTCCTCAGTACAAAGCTTTCTTGACCTTTGCAGGGAACCATGAAGATGGCCTGGCCTAGCTGCCTTGAGAGGCATGTGTTACAAGATTTTCAGGTTAGAGGCCATGGCTCCTGGGGCACAATGTGCCTTCCCTCAGGCAGTGAAATGTTAGGGCTGCTGAAGTGGAAAATTCTGGTTGTGTCATATGATGTTTTCCTGAAGCAGAATCATGTGATATCTTGCTGAAGCAAGACCTGTGATGTTTGGAGAGAGTATACGCTAGGACTCAGCTGGCAGTGATGTTGAGTTTGCTTTGTTCATTGGTCTCCCTTCTTTGCTGATCTTTAATTCATTGATGACAGAGGCATGACAGAGAAATGTTGGCATTGCTGCTGTTTCTGGTTGCTCCTGCTGACTTGTGCCAATTCGGTGGAGGCCTGGCAATTTCTGCTGGATTGTGCCACCAGTGCTGATCCATGTTTGGTAAACTGGACTATTGGTATCCTGACAATGGAGATTAGAATTGCCCCAAAGATCTGCTTCTAACCAGGTCCACAAACCCTTGTCCTAGTTATCATCTTTTTCCCCTGCCTTTGGACGGTGGCCTAAACTGAGAGTCAAAGCATATCAGAACTCTAATTAAAGTAGGTTTTGAAAACTCTAAGCCAACAAGCTGATTCGTGTATCTCTGTATGTTCCCTTGGAAGTGAAGGAAACAAGGAAGCCTGAAAGAACAATTGGCCTTAGACATTAATCCTCTATACCCTGTAAAATTTGCAAACATCACTGAATCCTGACAACTATAGCTGTATTGATCCTGGCAATTGCTACTGTGTTCTGTCTCTGCTAAAGGTATAAAAAGTCTGATTGCTCTCAATGAAATTATCAAAGCTTAAGTTTTCCTGTGGACCCTCCAACTGTCCTGGTTTCATTCCTTACAGCCTCATCGGTATCAGGTGGCTTTAGCCCAGTAAGCAAGCTCCGGCACTTACAACCCCTTGTCAATCTTCTGTGCTTAAATGGAAAGACAGAGCAGCTTGCATGATTCCATGATGCTGATCCTACCTTGAGACATTTTTTTTTCCTTTTGGTCATTCAACAAAAATCAATGTGGAATTCAACCCAATCCTTTCACGACAAGGAATATCCCTGAAGGAGCCTACCCAATACCATACTGCCATATTATTTGATCTGAGAGGTTGCTAAGAAAATTTATTTTGACTCCCCTAGCACAGCCACTCCCATGGGGACCTTTAATCAATGCCCTCCCTTCTCAGAGTCACTCTTTAAAAGGGACTTCTTTGGGGAGTCAAAATAACTTCGACACTTGTGCAGAGCATGACTAGAACTATGCCTGGCATAATGTAACAAGCTCAAAATACTTCTCTACTCTATGAAAAAAAAATTATATGCTTTCTGATTGCTTTCAATTACTTCTTTGTTTATGTTAATCTCTTACAAACAAAGTTTTTATCTTTCACTTGATTTTAAAGAGATTACTATGTGGAGCTTGTGGAGCATCCTCTTCTCCCTCTCTACCTTATCCTGTAGTTCTTTTCTCTTCATCTCACTTGGCTTTAAGCTGTTTTCACAGCTCATTTTTTCATTGGCTATCCAAATAGTTTTAGATTTTATACTTTCAGATCTCAATTTTCATTATTTTACTGAACAAATATGTATTCTGCACCTTCAGTTTAAGGTAGATATGGAAATAAAATTATCATAGTTCCCAAATTTTTAGTCTACATTATAATGGGACAATGATAGCGCCAACAATTAAGAAAGGAAATACTTATATAGTACTTGGTTGTAAAAGTTATGTGAAAGAAAATAAATAGAAGCAGGTAGGAAAGCAGAGAGAACAGGAGGAAAGGGGAAGCAGAGAAAGAAAGGGAAAGGAGGGAGGGGGATGGAGGAGGAAGGAGGGAAGGAGAAGGGAAGGAAGGAAGGAAGAAAGGAAAAGTTTAAAAGTCATTCCATCCTCATCTCCCCTAGCACACCCATTCCCATGGGTCCATTAATCAATTTCTGCCATTCTGAGTCACTCTGCACAATGCCTCTGCCTCTAACCTTGGTTCTCCCCCAGCCCCCAGCCCCTCATGCAGTCTCTGTCTTCTAACAGCTTCCCAAAATATGCTTTAAATTAATTCAGCCAGTTAGTCTTAATGGGCTTGAAATTATTTTCAAAATATTAAATGCTGTCATGTTGGCAACAATTCACAAAGGAAAGGAATTTGATCTGTGAAACATCATGGTACACTCAATGGATGTCCAAGCTTATAATGCTCAATAAATTCTCACACATGCTTCCATCTGGATAGTGAACTGTCAGCCAAATGGATCATTTACACATTATTTGTGAAATGGATGCTGAAAGAGTAATTTCAAGCATTTAAATCTAGCAACTCACTTAAAAACAAAGTATGTGAGCACAGCTGAAGTGCACTGATAACTTTCACTGTAGCCTTAGCCTACATCAACTTTTGCAGATGGACCTTACAGAAACTGCTTTGCAAAGTTTTCCTTACCCATTCTGGCAGTTGGAAGCAGAGGAATTTATTTGCATAGCATCCTCTATGCAAACCATATATCCATTCCCCAAATGTTCCCTTGAATTAAATAAGGCAGAAGTGTAGACTGAATAAATTAAAGAAAATCATGGCATGTAAATCTCATAGGAGGAATTAATTAAAACCTGCACAGCCATTTGGCCAGAAAAAAAAGGGGAGGAAACTAATAAGTCTATCCAGGAATGGGGAAAAATACTTCAGATAGTATTTATGGAAAATGAAGTATTGGAAATGATAGGAAATAGTTGAAATGTATCACTATGACGGGGATTATAGGTGACTTCACTAAAAAGAGATTAAGTGAAATTGAGACTTAAATGGGACTTTAATGTTCTGTAAGTCTGGACTTAATCATAGAACAAGATTTGCTTCTAAGAAATTATCACAAATTGCATTTGGAAAGATGTAGTTCTACTACCTCATGATAGGAAAAATTCAAATGAAGGAGACTCTTCAGTCTCCTATGATAGATTCAACTTCATTTCTGAGGTATAATCATAACAATGAAATAGAAGAGACGGTGTTACATAACTTGATGTACTCCTACTTAATACTCATGAGTGATGTCAAAAATCGTTGCTTATTCTTCCAAAATAATGTGAGAATTTCTACTACTAAGGTGACTCAAAAATTAGCATTTTGGGATTATCAAACCTTCTGATTATTTGTGAACCTGAAAACATTAAGCCTATATAAAGTTTAAAAAAAGCACTGAGTACTGAATGAACAAAGAGCTCTTTGGTAGAGGTTTTCTAGTAAATAGCTGACACTGGGTCATTGGAGGTCTGCAGAACTTCACACAGTTCTTAGAAAGCACAGTGAAGGTTTAACACAGGTAAGGAGGCACCGTACCACACTCTCATTGTATTTTAAAAGATGACTTACAACAAGACATAGAGAAGAACACTTTTTTTTTAAAATTGGATATTTTCTTTATTTACATTTCACATGTTTTCCCCCTTTCCAGGTCTCCCCTTTGGAAACTCCCTTCCCATCTCCCCTTTCCCTGCCTCTATGAGGGTCCTCTCCCACCCACCCACTCCCATTTGAACCTAGAAAGAATGTATATAAAGAAAGAGAAGTCTAGAGGGTTCTGTCTAGTGACCTCCCAATTGCTGGCTATAATACCTAAGCATGTGAGGTAAAAGAAAGGGGCTGGAAGTGCAGCCAGAATGGAACTTACTCCTTGCAGGGAAGTAGCTAGACAGTTGCTACAGGCCAGGCAAAGGACTAGGGTTCAAGGAGATGAACCAGCCACTGTGATGAACTGAAGACGTATCCTAAAGGATATGTCCCCTGACCAGCTAAGGGGGTTTTTGCATTGTGAGGTACCACATTCAACCACTTAGATTTATAAACTAGTCCATCAATGCTATATTTATGCTGTCTATATATATTGTTCAATGTATTATATAGCATCAATGCTATATAATACATTGTCTTGTGGTTTCTTAAAATGGCAAATGCACTTGGTATGTGAATTACAGCCAACTTAACTATGCCTTTAGATTTTGTATTCTGTAGAGCAGGGTCCACATCTTTATGTAGATGACAGAATCTTTGTTAACATTTTTTTTTCTCGGTACCAGTGTTAAACCAGTAACATCAGAATCTTAGAATACAGGAATCTGCCTTTTCAGGAAGCCCTTGAGTTTTTCACAACATTAGCCTATTAACTTCATATTAACAAGATTTTATTTAAAAAATATTCTATGTGCAAGGCTGGAAAGAGAGCTTAGCCATTAAGAAGGCTCTTCTAAAGGATCAGGATTCAGTTACTGGCATGCAAATGGCTGCTCACAACCATTTGTAACTTTAGTTACAGGGAAGCCAATCCCTTTGGTCTCCACGGGACACCAGGCATGTACATGGTACACAGACATAAATATAGACAACACGTGCATTCACATAAAATAAAATTTAAAATTTTAGAAAACATACAGTGTGAATGAAAATATTCATCTTTTTTCCATTACTTGTACTGGATATGACCTGAATCAGAGTTTGTAAAAGTCCAGAAATCTGGGATAATAATGATATTCAGTTAGAGCTAACTTTATTATGGGGTACTCAATCTGACCCATTGAGACTTCCTTTAGATTAGTAGTAATATGCTTGTGAGAAATCTGTAAATAACAGTGAAACATTTCAGAATGTCAAACATTGCGATTTAGCTATACTTCACAAGCTACCAACCTTAGCCTCCAAAGAGGCTGCTCACAATCACCAGAAATAAACAAATATTATTCTATAGCCTTACCTAACAGAAATTTTTCATGTGCCAAAACTTGGGTTTACTCCCTGCAAAGCACATCCCTGTACTCAAACTCCAAATCCATCTTTTCCAGATATGACCTAATTTATTCTTCATTATCAGGATCAGGTAATATGATTGCAGCAATACATTTTATGGAAATTATATCTGCCCTCTTATCTTTCTTATTAGACCTTGAGGTATTGAAAATACTTGCTCTACATGGTAAATGGTACTTCACAGACACCTGACCAAAAAAAAATCATGTTTAAAGGTATCTGTGAAGATTGACAAAGCAGAGGGCCCTTGAGCAATTAGGCCATAGACAATCAGCTCAGACAAACCATGGCTGAGCTAATTAATAGTCAAGTAGAATTCTATTAAAAACTCTAAATCTGTTCAATTGATACATAATATATTCTGCATTCCATTGTTTTAATTGGTGAGATCTATTACTTTGCAACATCTAGATCATTCACAATAATGATTTTCTTACCACAGTTGTCTTAGTAAAGGACAAGAACTTTATTAGAAATCATTTGATAAATTCAAGAAGACAGCACATCATAAAATACATGGATTTAGGAGTCGAATCAGCCTAGGCTCAAACTACACAATACGAATAGTTTACTTTATAGTCAAAAGCCTCTATTAATTAATCTAATTATAGGAATTACTTCACAGGTGAAAATGAGCTAAATTAGATAATTAAATATGGGTGAAAACCATATTAACCAAGTCACACTAATGATATGTTCTTTGTTGTCTTCCACTGAACTGAACTGTTGAATCAGGACCAGCCTTTTCATTTATAAGGCCTGGAAAAACTAAGGCATGAAGGAAAGGTGTGTCATTTGATTGAGCTCAGCCTTACAAAAGAAGTTAGCAGAAGAATTAAACATGCTGGGATATTTGATATTAAAATGCAGCCTGTAAGCTATTAGTTGGTAAGTCTGTTTTCAGTGTAAAAGCCTATTTCTGGGAAACTTTGAATGTTTATACCCACATGCCAGTCTACACATGATTAGAATATGTAAATATGGTAAGAGTACCATGTCTCCAAAAAAAGACACACAATAGGTCCACGCAGGACCCCAGAATCTCCCTCAGGGCCTATGTAGGAATCAGAGTCTGACGGTTGACTTTTTTAGTACCATAAACTTGAACATAGTGCACCAATGATAGCTAACAGATCTCTTAAAAGCCAGTTCACAGAAGAAAAAAGAAATTCTCAAGGGCTAGAGGACAAAGCAGACCGTAGCAGGTTTGTTAACTCCCAGAAGAAAAATAAACATATGCAACAGATCCAGGGCCTTCTCTCCTTGGTGCAATAAGCCAAGTTAAGGGTGGTTTGAAAATGGGTTGTGTGATCAGGAGATTATTCAGAAACCAAGAATCAGAGTAAAGGAATAGGACACCTTTGAATAACATTCCACGAAGACAGAGAAAGTCTCACCTGGTGCGCCAACCTGTGCATTTTCTAATGGTTAGACTGTGCCCTGTAGATAAAGGGTCTCTATCTGATATGAAATTGCTCCTCTTTCTAAACTCAAATAGATAAAAACTCTTTTGTCAATCCAAATGTGCACACTGAAGATAACTCAGCAAGAGCTCTCTAGTTATACCCAGGTCACTTTAAGAAGGTGTGGACACTGTTCATGACTCAATCATTTATCTCAATTCTAGTTTGTAAGCTACACAGTTATGACTAAGGTCCTGGATACTGTGCACTGAGTCTGATGAGCTGCCCTCCCCAGGGAAGGATTTTATCTAGCTATGCGCATTGAAGGCACCTTATCATGACTTCTGTAGAGGTGACAGCCCAGTGCTCAATGGTCCAGTGGGGCCCATAAAACATCCTCATTTTACACAGCACAAAGGCTAGCAAGTCTGCTAGGAACTGACCTCACAGTGAATGCTGTAGTCATCTCTCAAGGACATATGTTGTTACGGGTCATCTCTTCACCTGAAGTAGTATAGAAATACTTAAATGTGTTGCAGCAAATTGAACATGTCAGCACCTGTCAAAACCTTTAAGTAATAATGAGAGTCTATGACCTTAGGACAAACATGATGTCAATAGCAAAGACCTCATGCTATAATTAATGTCCTCTATAAACTGGATCTCTTTGAAATGACTCTTTACCAAGCCTTTAAACTAGTTCATAGACTCTAAATGACATATTCCCAGCATTCATCTTATGGAATTAAAGAATCTTAACAACTAGAATTTATTTCATTTGTCACAGGAAAAAGGATTGTATTTCTAATAAAATCTTAATAAAAAAACTTGTCTCTATTAATAGATGGGGATGTACAGTATTGCAACCAAATGGTTAAATTTTTTTGAATAATGAATAAAGGTCAAAGAAAGTTAGAAGTCTAGACACTCTATATAAAAACAACCCAAACAATGTTAAATGGAAATTTTATACACATTATTATAGTACAAGTTTTTTTATTAGGAAAATTTACCATGGTTTTGACCTGAGATTACCTTTTGAACATTTTTTTTTCAGTTTCAAATTAATAAATGTTTTTTGATCACTGAACAATACAAGTGAATACATTTCAAAGGTTTGTGTTAAGCACAATGATAAACTAATAGTAAATCAGGATTGCAGACAGTGAAAGTATGTTATATGATGTATAATTTTTTTGTTTTTTTATTTCTAAATTTTAATTTGATTTTATATCAAAGACCACACTTCAATTATTTTTAATTTTTTTAAACTATGAGGCTTGTAGTCTCTTGTAAAGTACCTGAAAATTATTTACCAAATAAACGGTTCTTAATAAATTCTTCATAGACCTCTAATCCCCAAACTACTGGATTGTCTATTTCAATATATTCAGTCAAGGTCAGTTAAAATGTATTTGCAGAACACCAATATTGTATAGAATACTGGCAATACAGTGTGAGCACAAAGAGATAAGCGTCTTTGAGTCTCATAAGATTACATAGATACTTTGCCTACACACCTTTCCCCACCTCCATTTTTGGCTGTGTCTTATTAGAAGTCCTTTCATGGGGATTTAAAGCGATATGTGTTTTCTCAGCAGCCCTTCACCAACTCTCCACTTGGTACATCAGTAGTTCTCAGGTCTGTTCCACTGGGAAAACACCTGAAGGACACAGTTTCCCTTCCAAAGCGTAGTTAAGCTGGCATACAAATTAGGAAGGCCTTTTCTACTGAAACAGAACCCTGTTCTGTCATCAAATTATAAAGAGAAATGTGCTGTTCCATGTGTTTAAAGACTATTGAGTGAGGTTATACAAAAATTTATAAGTAAAACGTATACCACTGAAGGAAGAGCTAGATATTTATACATGTTGAGCAATGATGATAATGAACTGAAGGGCTAAGGAGCACTCCAAGGCTATTGGAGGACATTCAGGCATTGTCGTTTTGAGGGGAAGAAAACACTCATCATGGTGACAAGCAGACTCAGGAAAAGGTCTCAGAGATCTGTCCAAGTATTCTGCCTCTGCTTGTGTGTCTGACCCATCTATGTGGCCAGAAGAATGGCCAATATGGTTTTTCATAGAGGGACAATTTAATTACAAGGACACACAAAAACTATCAAGAAGCTGATGTGGTAGCACCACCACCAACTACCCACAGGGTGACTGGCACTCAGCCAGGAGTCTGACACTGATCTCAGTGCATATTCAGCTTTGTGAGATCCAAGTATCCAAATTGTTGAGTGAGCTAAGCTTACTGGGCATCACAGATACTTCTAAAGATAGAGAATAGGGTTGCCCAGCTCATCATCATCTGTCCTGGACAGACTTCAGAAGATTCCTCCAGATGTATTGTAGTTATTATTAACAAACACACATTTACAAATGTGTGTGTGATGTGAATAGCACCTATTTGTGAAAGTCAACTTAACAGAAGAGTGAGATCAAGCCACAATGCAGCTGCAGTTGACACTTGTTCTTGTTTTGGTAGAACCACTTCCTAAAATCCTCCTTTGGAAACTCTTTCATGCAGCTAGTGTGGCTGTTATCAGACACATTAACACCTGGAAGGAAGAAACAAAGAAATAAAGACGGAAAGAAAGAACAGAAAGAAGGAGAGAAGGAAGGAAAGAAAGTGGGAAGTTAGGTCATCCTTGTTTATCAAAAGAACTTAGAATGCTATTGGAAAACCTGGTCATTTATTATTTCAAACACCTCTACACTGTGTTTGTTTTCTTTAAAAAATAAAATATGAGTGCTAAGGTACTGATAAATTGTAAATATTGCTTCCTTCATACTCACATGCCTCTCCTATTTTCTAGTAATTAAATATTGTTTTCAAATGTGTTCCAGATATAAACTTGTCATCATTGTGTGAAAAATGGAGGAAAGAAGGAAAAAAAGGAAGGAGGAAATATTTATAATATTTAATTTAATGATTTAGTTATATGTTTTATATGTTAATATAGATTACCCATGCTAGCCACTCACAAAATTTAGCCACCCATTTCAGTGAAAAAGAAGTAAAAGAAATCAACTCGGTTATATTTATATTGCTTTCTTGGGTGACAACATCAAAGTCTTTTGTTTGGGCCAATCCGTGCCTGTAAAGAGTCCTATATTGAAGTCATAATCCTCAGTACCTCTCGGTCTTTGGCATCATTTGAAAATAATAGCATTATAAATGTAATGAATTAAGATGAAGTCATACCAGCTGCCTGCAGTTCCCTGGTGCAATATGACAGGTGTCTCTTATGAAAAGAGAAGCTGTACACAGAAATTTACACAAGGGGAATGCTACCAAAAAAAAAAAAAATGAAGGCAGAGACTAGAGTAAAAACTCCCTCAAGCTATTAACTGTAAAATACCATCAAACCACCAGAAGCCAGAGTGGAGGTATGTTGCAAAGTCTACAGTCCTCCAAGGGAGCCAACCCTTGGACCACCTCCAAAACTCTGAGACAATGTTCATTTCTGTTGTGCAAGCCACCAAGATTGGAGTACATCGTGACAATAGATTCAGAAAACTAAGACACTTTTTTGTCCTTTTCTGGAAACAACAGTGCCCTTCTTGTCAAGGGAGCTCCTCCTCTTTCTCACGCCTGACTGAAACCTAGTTATAAGGCAGACACATTTGAGCTCTGATTTGAGAATCATTGACTGAGGCCACAGCTCTGTATCAGGTCTTGCACGGTCA
>JADRCD010077749.1:0-10861 GCA_019843815.1 Montemys delectorum | reverse complement strand
AGGCTGGCATTTGTGTTCTCTTAGGGTCTGTATGACATCTGCCCGGGCTCTTCTAGCTTTCATAGTCTCTGGTGAGAAGTGTGGTGTAATTCTTATAGGCCTGCCTTTATATGTTACTTGACCTTTTTCCCTTACTGCTTTTAGTATTCTTTCTTTGTTTTGTGCATTTGTTGTTTTGACTATTATGTGGCGGGAGGAATTTCTTTTCTGGTCCAGTCTATTTGGAGTTCTATAGGCTTCTTCTCATCCAGGTCTAAGTAACCAGTCCCTTCCTGTTTGAATATGTGTCGGTATTTTACTGTTTTAGATGACTGCTCACCAAAAGTTCCTCATTTTTATAGCCATTGTACATATTACAGCATAAGGAATAAATCATTCATAACTCTGTTCTCATAAGGATTCAGGGAGAAGAAAGAGGGAAGATGTGCTTCCTCTTGACCTCCTATGACCTTTATGCATGTCACTGATGAGATGCAGTATGTGACTCTAACAGAGATGTTGTTTAGCCTCTTTGTATTCACATTTCTGTTGTGTTTTACTTTGAAAGTTGAAATCATTTTTACCAATATATAAGTTGAAGCACATCCTTTATGATTATCTCTGTTCTCCATAAACACAGACAAGAAATATCTTTTTGAGATGAAGATACAAGACCTATTTTTAGAAAGCAACATCATCTGTTAGAATGACTGTTAGAGTCAATGAAAAAGATAATGTTAGTATGGATCATACAAAGAATTAAGCACATGTGTATGTCCCTCAGTAGTGAGGTCACTTCTGAATTTAATCTCCAAAAATACAAAAATAAAAGATTCAAAATCAATATAAAACAAGCCAAGCAGCCATAACCTTGAGCATTAGAATGGTAATTTAAGAAATCTGTCTCCTCTATCTCTTTTGACTGTGTCTGTCTCTCTGCTTTGTTTTCCTTTAGCAGACACATACCAAAAGCCTTATGCTGAGCTTATATCCACAAATGCTTCTCACCTAATTCTATAAGGTGAGATGGAGGGTAAAGAGCTGATTACATCTGAGATACCTACTACTCCGTAGACCAATCTCTGTGTCCACATTAATGAGAATAAACTAGTGAGTCATCCTTAGATTCTGTTGGACCACTCTCTTTTCACCTACTACTCTGGTCTGCCTCTGGATGAGAAAAATGTATAGTAAACAAAATTCATGCTAGACACAAATTCTGTTCTCTACTAAGAGACAGTGAGAGCAAGATAGGTTTCTTTACTTTCTGTAGAACGTTGAATATGATATGTATACTTCATATTCTTATCAATATATGCTGAAATGAAATTATCCTAGCCTAAAGTTTCTTTGTTCTTTTCCTTTTATTATTGTAGATACTTTTGTTTTAGGTTAGGATCTTAGTATATACCCCAGTCTGGCCTTGAACTCAAGATTCTCATGCCTCAGCCTTCTGAAAGCTGTACACACAGCCTTGTGCCATCATGGCTTAAGCCTAATTATTATTGGTTTGTCTTTATATGCATGTTCTTTACCTCTGTCACCCTACCCACCTCTCTCAGACCTCTACATACAGAAGAACATGTTCACCAGTGACTTAAAGTAAAGCATATTAATGCTATAACTGAGACAGAAACAGCTCTGTAGACATTTTGAACTGGGAGAGATTATCTGTGATGCTTAAATTAAGGCTGGAAAGATGTGTGGGAATTTGAATGGCAACATTGTGGGAGTATAGGACAAGAGCTGGACAGTCATTTCAAGCAAATAGTCTGAAAATACTGCATGGTGATCTTTAGAGGGCAGGTGGAAGAGTTCCCCCAAGTGTTTTGGGATCCAGGAGTGACTGAGGTTTGCTAAGGCCTCCAAAGGCCAGAGGTTCAGTACGCATAAATTCTAGCATGTCTTTGAGAGTCTCAGTCTCATTTCCTTATCATTTCTGGTTGAGGATTTGTTTTTCCTCATTGAATTTCAAGTTCCTTGAATCCTCAAGGGACAAGACCCTGTTATGAGAAGTCAGCTTGTGCCGCTGTTTTGTTAAGTCTCCATAAGTCATGTGAGCCCATCCATCATCCTTGCAGAAATGCCTTTGTTCTGTGGCTGCATGGCACAGTCACTGCAGTGCAATGCTTCCAGTTTGTTCCAGACAAAACTGATGACTTGTGTAGCTCTGGGCTTTTCTTCTTCTCTATAGTAGTTTTCCCTAAGCCTTCCTTTGCCCAAAGACTTCTTTATGTCTTCATTTTACTCTTCCTTTCACATTCACTACAGCTATTCAAAACAGGAATGGCTTTATTAGTCACTTATATTTGATGATGGATTGATAATTGTATTTTAATGAAGCTCAGTCACTCACAAAGATATAACCTGATTTCCAAGTGTTCATTTTCTTTTTACTTCCTTATCACCAATATATAATAAAAGACTATTTATCATGCTAAAAGAAATTCCAAGTTTTAATTAGTTTGCAAGACTGTTTTAGATGTTGGCAGTGGTAAAGGGGAAGAAGGGAAAGGAGGAGATTAAAATAAAAAACAGAAAAGGAAACTGCGAGGTTAGACAAAATACAGAAGGATCAAAGAAGGCATAACAAAGCCCTAATAATACACCTACAAAATGCTAAAAAACACTTTGTTGAGTAAGTGAATGCTGAATGAAAAATGGGTGGATGATGCATTTAGAAAAGTTATGTTTTTCTCTTTACAACTACAAATTCATCAGAGGTAGGAAATAAATATGACTTCTATTTTTATTCTATGACACCTCAGATTTAATGCCTTTTTCACTACTAAGCACAGGTACAGATCAAGGAGCCATGTTTATAGTTGGCAAGTCCTGATGATGTCTGTTTCAGGCTCATAGATCATCCACAGATAAAACAAAAAGAAGGCCCTAAAGCTCATCCCCCCCCCCTTTTTTTTCATGTTTCTATGTAGTCATCTTCTGTGCCAGCCCAGCCCATTTTTCTGTTTCTTTTCTGTTTAAAGACTTTATCAAGTCTTGAAATTTTATTAAAATTTTGGTTGGTATTGTACAGAATACTAAAGATTTCTGAAAGTTTCCCAGAAACCATCAAGAAAGGAATGAGAGATGAACTAATTAAACCCGCTGAACCTCACTCCTTCCCTCAACTGGCAGCAGACCACTTTACCTTTACCTATTCCAGAGCTCTGAGCTCAGTTTTATTTGGTAAATGAGAAAGCTTCCACACTGGTGTACCTAAACTTTTATGTAATGTATTTTTTGTCATAGAAGTAGTATATCACAATTAAATATTCTTAAAGGTAGGATTCCAAAACAATACCATTAAGGCACTTGCTGTAGGCCTTCCACAATTTTCATTGAAGATAAATTTAAACATGATCTTACCTTATTATGAGAGTATTTTGAAATATTTTTCAAAATAGGTGTAAAATCCTCACACTATGTCCAAAAGTATTTATTGAATTGACAGCTATTAAAATTAATTTTTGAAAAGTTTCTCTTTTCCTAATTAGGCATGAGAGCCTTTTTTGTGGGGTTTGTGGGAAAGAAGAAATTTTCAATTAATGATTTCATATTAATGATATAAAAGCACAAATTCTCAATGGATTGGTAACCACAGCAGTCCTTTTATCTTCCAGACATATATTCTAAGATCCTGAGGATACTTGAAAAAAGCAAGTAGTTCTGAATCCTATGTGCAAAGTGCTTTCTATACATCTATACTTTTAAAGTTCAACTTGTAAATTACAAACAAAACATATATAAACTATAAACAAATCAGTATATAATAACTAAATGAAAATTGTAGTATTATAATAAAGCTGTGTGAATACATTCTTTCTCACAAGATCTTTCTTGTGATAAAGTGGGATGATTTGGTACATATCTAATAAGATAAAATGGGGTAATTGACACATCATAGGCTACTGTATAAATGGTTGCTGGGATATAATACAAGTGCTCTGCTACCTTAACAGCCAATCTTATCATTGAAATAGATACTAAGTGACTAATGTTAAGAGATGTATCCAGAACAGATATACTAAACAAAAGGGAGAGTCACATGTTTGTCAAGGTGGAGCAGGAGATATGAGAATTCAACATGTTACTCATGATGGCATGCAAATGAAAATATATGGATATGTTTTCTACAAAATATTTATGAATATTGTCAGATAGTTGTTGTCCACATTTAATTGTTACTATAGGAAGCAATTTTCTAACAAGTATATCTACTATAGTGGGTTATCTCTTATATGGCTTATAAAAACTTAAGGTCAGAGGTAACTATATAGACAATATCTAGTTCGATGATAAAAATGTTAAAATGGTCTCCATATTTAACCTAAAATTATGTCTCATGAGAAAGAAGTGGGGGGAGACAAAATAATATCACATGCTATAGTCTAAGTGTTTTCAGAATTGATGTACTGCCTTATACTAGGAAAAAAATGAAGACCATGCTCAGAGTAATTTGTGTAGGTGTTTAGCTACACATGTGGTCATGTTTAAAATGGTTTTACAGATATTTCTGGTGCATAAAAATCTTGTGCCTTCTAGCATATGTGACTCTTTTTGGCCAGTATTTCTTGTGGATTGATTTAGGGCTAAGCATTTCATTGGAAGTAATTCCAGAACTCTCTTTGTACAGGCTATCTCTATCTATAAGATCTAGATGGTGGCTACTTAAAATATCTCTGGAGATCAAAGGACCCTGGCAACACTAATGAATGGGTATTTGCCCAGGATGAATAAGAGATAAGTCATTGTGGGTTTAATATTTGAGGCACATCCAGTTAATCAGCATTACCTGACCGGTAGTGTGAAAGAGATGTCTGTTTCAACTGCTAGAGCCCACCTTCCTCTTCCATGAAAACTGGAAAACATGCAGAGACTAGGTCCTCATACATACCAAGGACTTGGAGAATGGCTGCAGTATACCCTTTGGAAAAAAAGAGAAAAACAAACGAGATCTAAAAATAAGCAACAGTAACCCGCCCCCCTCAGTTACTCCCCAGGCTCCTGCGGATATTTAAGTACTTACTAGAAGATTGAAATCATCTATTTTAATTGTGAGGATATGTGTTTTATTTGCCCATCTTGAAGTTTTTAAATGACATGTGTCATATTTGTTTAAAAGAAAGACCCAAGTTTAAAAATAATTCTTGTAATGTTTTTCATTTAAAAAAAAAAAAAAAAACCTTTGAATTCTTTCCACAAAGCTTTATTCTTCAGCTCTTTATTTTTCTTTGAAAGAAATAGAGAAGAAAGAAAACAATTCTAAAGAACATTTCACTTGTCAATCTTATGTTTGGTCTTCAGATACATGGAGGATATATCCCATAGTTTCCTCTTGCTCCTGAAATTATTTTGATAGCTTCTAATATGTTTGATATGAGAAGCTCTGCTTCTAATGGATAATGAAAGGGGTCAAGTCTCTCTTTTTTTTTCTATTTTTTTATTAGATATTTTCTTTATTTACATTTCAAATGATATCTCCACTCCTGGTTACCCCTCCAAAAAATATCAAAAAGAAAAACAAAAACAAACCCTGTTCCCTCCCCCCACCCCTGCTCACCAACCGACCCTCTCCTACTTCCTGGCCCTGGCACTCCCCTACAGTGGGGCATAAACCTTCACAGGGCCAAGGGCCTCTCCTCCCATTGATGACTGACTAGGCCATCCTCTACTATACATATGCTGCTGGAGCCATGAGTCTCACCATATCTCTTATCAGAATGTGAGGGAAACATTCTTTCCAGAATGCTCCACAGGGCTCTCATGTCTACTCAACCCAGAACCTGCCAGTCAATAGAGTCATGGTTTTCACTTCCCTGCTTCTACTTTTACAGCAGTGCTAATTCCATTTCTGTTGAGCTGAGGTTTGGATATGTTTCTTGTTTCTTGTTTTTTTTTTTTTTTGTTTTGTTTTTTGTTTTTTTAAAAAACATATTATCAGTGAATCAGAGGACTACAAAAACAATCAATACTTTTGGATGATCCCATTAATATTGACCATAAAGCTGTTCTTTCTTACATTTTGTATTTCTTCCGCATCACTTGGTCTTACTTAGAAAGATGTCTCCAATAGTCTTTCATCCATCCTCCAATTAATCAAGTAGTCACTACAACTTTAATTTATTGGTAAACTAAAATGGAAGTAAGTCATTTATTTGATTGGAACATCTTAAAACTTTTAAAATACAAATGTCAAGTGCTATATCTCTTTTGAAGTCTTAAAGAGTATGGTAGCTAGACATGTAATATGCATAATTACTCCATTAACTTTTATAATATTTTTAAAATTTAAATTCTTGAAACAACATTGACCAAATATAGCATCATTTCCAAGCTAAAGTGCACTTATATCTTTACAAATTTTTTTCTTTTTACTTTTTGAGATCATAATATAGTTACATCATTTCCAATTCCTTTTGCTCTCTCTAAATTTTCCCATGTATTACTCAGAACTCCTGAACCTACAGCTCAGACATCATTGCAGAAGAAGGAGAAAAAAGAGATGGTAAGATCCAGAAGAACAGGGAGTTGGCTGTGAAGTGTGTCTCCTAGGAGTTTCAGGAGCTTTACATATAAAGTCTCACTAACATGACTGTCTAAACATGAGCTGAACAATGACAACACCAATAGAGATGCTAATGTAGATGAAGCAAAGGCCAGGAGGCCTCAACCCCATAAAAATAGCTACAGAGAACTAAAGAATGCTAGAAGTGCGAAAATAGTCTTTCCCAGGGAAAATAACACCAACTGGCTATCTAATACGAAATAGTGATCTCTGAAAACATATATACAAGTGACATTATACAGACTGACCAGGTTGCATTTATGTATTTAGGAATATATAATGTGTGTGTGTGTGTGTGTGTGTGTGTGCATATACATATAAATGTAATAATAATCAACGAAAAAGAATCTATGAATTTGAAAGAGAGCAAGGAGGTATATTTTCCATTTCACTTTGGAGTTTTATGAACTGAAATCTTAGCAGTTAAGCCTCACAAAGCTCTAAAAATGAAGGTTGGCAATGAACAGTGTTTCATGATAGTCCATTGACAGTAATTGTGTGTATGTTGATACTTGGTGTATTAAAAAGACAGACACTTTGCTTGGTAGATGACAGCAATGCACTAGTAGCACTTTGAGGTCCCTGGAAATTGTCTAGCAGTGACACTTGCTTACTGCTTGCTATATTAAGGAAAAAGTCATTGATACTCTTACTATTATTGTTATAACAATGCTTCTGATAATAGAAGAGGAATTTTGATCTAGTTTAAAGAATAAGAGGAAAGAACCCTTCAAATTTTAGTCATTTACTAGGATAATGAATGAATAATATTAGTTTCTCTTTGAAATCATATAGTTTGATAAGGATTTGGTAGCAAGAGTCATTTATATGAAGAATGTAAGGCTGAACACCAACAATAAAATTGTGAAATGTTCTTTTTAAATTAATATTTATTCATGTGTGTGTGACCAGGTGGAGAGATAGATGGAGGGAGAGAGGGAGTAAGAGGATGAGAGACAAAAGGTGTGCCACTGCTCTTGGATGGAGGTCAGAGGACACCCTACAAGTATTTTCTCCTTCACTGTATTAGTCACCAACTTTTGTTATAAGCAGTCTTACCCACAGAACCATTTTGCCTTCCCTGGACATTTTTAAAGCATAATGAGTCAATCTACTGCACAATGAGAGTGCTCACCACCATTGTTGCCAACATTCAAGGATAGTTCTACTGGGTGCTAAGTGGAGGAGGAAGCTATCATGGCCTCTTTTCTAACGCTTAGAAAAGATTCTAAGTATGTGGCAAACAGCTATAGTAGCCAGAGAGCTTTAACAACATCAAGTAATTACAAGAACTTTCCTTTTAATGGATGAATACAATGTCTAAAAAAAATCTGCTTGGATTTGTAAAGCAAGTGGGAGGCAGTCAAAGAAATGGTAGGTATGAACCTTTCACATATCTTTTTAATTTAATTATGATGATTTCCCACTTTTTATTAAACACTTGGTATGAAGGAACTTAAACAATGTACTTTTTCTTGAGCTAGGGTTTCACTTTATAGCCCAAGCTACCTGTAACTCACAATTCTTCTTCAGCCTCTGGGGTACCTGGATTACAGGCATGTATACAATCCTGAGCCAGTACATTCATTTCTAGTGCACTATTAGCCATTTGGGGTCAAAGAGGAAGCAGAAGTACAGAAACATTTTCTTAAACTCTCAAATTGTAGATTCTAGATCTACACAGATTTATATAGATATCTAAAACCATACATATGAACATATATGTACATACACACATATGTATGTATATGCATGTATGTCTGTGTGCATATGTCTCTATACATTAATTTATAGCAGGAGGGGAATTGAGTAGGAAGTAACAGGAAACAAATGAGGTGGATATTAATATGTTCAAAGTACGTAACTTACTGGAAGGAGTCAGACTGTCTTTATGGAACCTAGCACTCTAGAAAATGAATGGATGCCTGTAAAAAGTAAAGATCTTATCTGTAAGAGGGAACAAAACACAAATAGGTGCTCAGACATGTTAAATGCTTGTCCATTTCCCTTAAATATTATTTCTAAATAGGGTGGAGTGTTGAATAGGCAAATAATAGAAAAAGAGAGCCTAAGAAATGAGAGAACTATACTTTTCACAACAGCAAAACCAAGCAAAAATAAAACAAAAACAACAAAACACTGTTGCAGAAAATATAGTTACCAGGACAAGCCTGCACTGAGCCAAATGAAACCTCCTTTTTCTCCTTCAGTTTCACACTCCCTAAAAGGAACTTTGTCACTGACTGTAAACCATGGGTTAACACTAAAACGGAAAGTAAAACCATTCCTTCTCTTAAGGGGAGCATAAGTGGGACCTTCTCCAGGCCAGGCTTGGGTGGGGAGCACCACCAGCTCTCAGCAGGGAGTAGAAATTCACCATGGTGGAGGAAGTTCCACAGTGATGAACACTGAAGCCTAAACTAAGCTATATGTGCCATGAGCTTTCTCACAGGAGATGCAATGGGCTATCCATCTGCAGACTTGTACATGTAAATATATGCAAGTATATACATGGTAGCAGTGCTTGTCTTGGATAACTCTACAAAGAATATTTGGTTTTAAAGACTACAAATGTGTGCTCATAGGGCCTTTATGGTGTTTAACTCACTGTAGTATTCAACAGAAAGCCAGCACTTCAGTGTAAATAGGTTTGGGATTTTGAGTACATTTAGACTAGACTGATTTAAGCTCTTATATTCAATAGGTAAGTATTAAACATATTTTTAAAAACTTATTATATTTTAAGTTTGCAATGAGTTAACTGGGACATAAAACCTTTATGATTCAAGAAAAACTTGATTTTTGTTATGTGGATTTCTACGTAAGCTTTTTAATATAACCTTATGTTAAGTCTATCTATGGAATCATCCCAAAAGAATGTTGAAAAGAAACCATGTAAAGTGGCAAGATTCCTCGAAACTACCTGAATAAATACATGGCACTTTGTTGTCAACTATGTCTCTGCTTGTAAGAACAAGCGCCAATGCCTGTATCTAGTTCCTAGCCATCTGTTTGCTAAAGAATGTCTCCTTAAAGAATGTGAGTATCCCAAATATCCAGGTCATAGATATGGAGGTTTGGGTGATTTTAGAAGTACCAATTTCCCTCAGGAATAGATAGGACTTAAGGATTATGACTGAGTCTTGTCTTCCCTGCTTTTGCATCCCCAAAGTAGAATGATTCCTGCAGTGTGGAGCAAAATTTAATCCTGTGGTTAAGCACAACTGAATTGCCCCCTAAGGAATGTAGTCCACGAAGGAGGAGCTTCTAGCTCACATGCTGGATACACTAAGACCACATTGTCTACACTGTTTATGCCAGCAATTGGATGACCACCTCTGTCTTCTCGGAAGAGGAGAGGGATGGACCTAATTACGTGTGGATCAAATGGCTTTCCTCTGGACAAATCTTCCTGCTTCAGTTGATGGACTACAAAGGAAACATTTTTCTTTTTTAAGATTTCCAGTCTTCCTAGTTAGTCTTCTTTCTGTCAAATTGCACACAAATGTTCCCTTGAAGCCAGACACTTTTCAGACTCTGTACTACATGTTGATTTGTCCTGCGTAGGGTTCTGTTCTGGGCCTGGTACTCACACAGCTTTACACACGGGGGAAATTACCTCATAAATCATAGTGCTCATAGACTCCATACATAAATATAGTTTTTCTTCAAAGTTTGTAAATGGTACAAAATGCATTGAGGACTGATTCTCTATGAGCAATTGTGCAATTTTATGCATGTGCAAGAACCAGGGATTTTAATAAATCAAACTTTTGGAGTCTTGGGAGTATTTTTCTTTTTACCAAGGTCTGAATATTTTATATGATTTGTGGTCATTTATTTTTTTTAAACATTCTGGTCGGTTCTCGGTTTACTTGGAAATGTTGGCTTCAGATTTGTAATTTCTGCTAGAGTTGAATTTTCCACTCCCATCAGTTTTATAGCTCTCTAGTGGTGTGCAGAGGCGAGAACAGACATTTTTTGCTAGTTCAACCAACTTCATTGAGACATTCAGAATCTTAAGGCAATAATTGTGATTCAGATCTTACAACCATCCCCACCGACTTGCCCAGAATCTGCTGCTGGCCTTATATGAATAACATTCTCTAGTTCTTCATCAGGGTGTCTGGGACTATGCAAATGCATGTTCCACATGGCAGCACAAATGGTATCCCTCATCACTGAAACTATATCTCTAGGTCAATCAAATCCTTTGTGAGAAATGAAACATCCACACAAACATGACTATCTTCAAGATGCAACTGGAGTGAAAGAATGTTTAGGGCTCAGAACTGATGCAGAATTGTCATTAAT
>JADRCD010077741.1:0-13107 GCA_019843815.1 Montemys delectorum | reverse complement strand
TCTTTCTTTCTTCCTTCCTTCCTCTCTCTCTCTCTCTCTCTCTCTCTCTCTCTCTCTCTCTCTTTCTTTCTCTTTCTTTCCTTGAATCATTTCCTTCTCTGCCCCTGTTATTTTCAATTTGACTTCTCAACCTTGACAAGGTTTCTGTGAGCTACTAGGATATATCTTGTCACAAATTATTTTCCTACTATTTTAAAAATGTTTCTTGCAATTAAAATTCCTAAACAGATCCATAGATATTGACATTTGAGTTGAAAAGGTCAAGGGCAGAATGTGAAATGCCTCAGGTGTCTTGGCAATGTTTTCCACATAGAAGTCTTTAACATAAGTGAATTATATTTGTGTTTAAGGATTATATTTGAGCCAGGCAGTGGTGGCACATGCCTTTAATCCTAGCACTTGGGAGGCAGAGACAGGTGAATTAATTTCTTTCTTTCTTTCTTTCTTTCTTTCTTTCTTTCTTTCTTTCTTTCTTTCTTTTTTTGTGGTTGTTTCAAGACAGGGTTTTTCTGTGTAACCCTGGCTATCCTGGTACTCACTCTGTAGACCAGGCTGGCCTCGAACTCAGAAATCTGCCTGCCTCTGCCTCCCAAGTACTGGGATTAAAGGCATGAGCCACCACTGCCTGGCCTGTGAATTTCTGAGTTCGAGGCCAGCCTGGTCTACAGAGTGAGTTCCAGGACAGCTAGGGCTATACAGAGAAACCCTGTCCGAAAAACAAAAAACAAAACAAAACAAAAAAAGAAGGATTATATTTGTGTTTTAAAAATTTTTGTGCTTGAATTGAGCTTGGTTAGGAAGAAGGGAGTAATGACAAGAAACTACATTGGAGGTAACCATAATGGTCTGGGAAGAAAAATGAATGTTAAAAGAATGGGGTACCAAGAAAGAAGAGAGATAAATCAGTTCACAATCTTGACTGAGGAAGCTAGATTAATCATGGTGACCTGTGGTCTGGGGTACAGAGAGAAGTTAATGAAAACTTGAAGATTTATAGCTTGAATGAATGTGTGGATAGATGAGTGGAGGGAGGTAAGAATGGGTGGATGATATTGCCACTGGCTACATAATCCAACACATTTTACATCTACTGTGTCAGTGAATGTAAGATGAGGCTTGAGATGTTCAGTGTGTAGGTATGTGTGTGTAACTGAATTTGAGCATTTTTGAGTGGCAGTGAGACAGCTTAAGACACCTCTCAGCACTATCAGTTAGCGACCACTCTTCAAGCTATTCTGAAACTTCTATCATACATTATAAAATATTTTGTGTAGCTTGCAAAACTCAATTTGAACTGGAGAAAGAGATGTTATAGCTTAGTTCCATTAAGCAGCAGATTGCTTTTTCAAATGATGTGTAGTGGAGGCTTGAGTTATCAAACATTTGAAAATAGGTGTGCTTATGTAGAAACAGATACAGATGCCTTTAAACGTGCTCAGGAAACCTACATTTCACCCAGTCAACACTTAGAACTAATGCATACAAATGAAGAAACTTTAAAAACAAACAGGCAGAAACAAACAAACAAACAAACAAACAGGTAAAGTGACTTAGAATATACTTGCCGATCTCACCCCTGGCTCCCATTTAGCCCTCAATCATCTCCTAAAGTGTCTAAAGTTTCAGGTATAAAATATCCTCTACCTGCCCAGCAGATCCACAGAGTTTTCCTTCAGTATCAATCCTTGTCTGTGTTCATCAGTGGAATCCCTTGTTTTCCCTCTGATGCCCTAGTACACACCTATCTCTCATAGACTTCTGCATATGTTTATAGGTGTTTTATACAAGAGCTGTGTACAAACATACAGAAGAAACAGGCTTTGAATATGTGAAGCTGCTTGATATATTTAGGGAACTATTTCTTCTGTTTATTTTTTTTAAAGATTTATTTATTGTTATATGTAATTACACTGTAGCTGTCTTCAGACACACCAGAAGAGGGCATCAGATCTCATTATAGATGGTTGTGAGCCACCATGCGGTTGCTGGGATTTGAACTCAGGACCTTCAGAAGAGCAGTCAGTGCTTTTAACCACTGAGCCATCTCACCAGCCCATTTCTTCTGTTTATTATGGATATTAAATATACAAAGAATTCTTGCATGCAAGATTGTATTCCAAAAGCAAGATTCTACTTCAAAATGACTTGAGCTGCATAAAATATTAGCTATATATGCATTTGAAATAAATATATTACTAGCAATAATATATAATTTATATTATTAATATATAGATAATATAATAATATATTATATAAAACCAAATATATCAACATATTATTACTATATAATAATATATTAGCAGTGGTATATATAGGCATATATGCATATGCCTATATGTTATATATATGTATATAATATAATTATATATATATGTATATAATATAATTATATATATATATATGTATGTATATATAATTCTGTGACCAAGGGTAGACCTATGGGAATACTTTTACAAAAATATTCATATTTTCAATGCCTCAAACATGTAGCATGCTTCAGATAAATTTACATGCACAAAATGTTGTTTTTCTTTCAGCAAAAAAGCTGTTAGAATGAAAAGAACTACTAATACAACTAAAGCAGTAAAGAGAATTGAGATATTGATCATTTTTGCTTTTTCAAAAATGTCCATGCTTGCAGCTTGTGGCCTCTTTTGTACCACAGGCTCTTCTTCAAAGGGATTTCTTGCACCTCTCTAAGCTGTTCAGCCTGTCTTCATTTCTAAGGGCTTCAGGTTTCTGTTTCATGCCTTTCAAAGTTTTACATTGGAAAGACATATTAACTAGAAGGAAAGCAAACGTGGCCAATGCTCACAAAAATATTGGTGCATCTCATATTTCTCCCCCAAAATATCATGGAAATGAGGCCGCGTCTGCTCTGTCTACTCTCCTATTCATTCCTTCATCATTGGTGAGGATTTTTCAAATACCTACTGTGTGCTGGTGGGCCTTGGAGGACAGTCAGGACGGTGTCAGAGGTCGTCCTTGCCCTAGTGCAGCTTAGAGATGGGCAGAACTGGGAAAACGTTTAGAAAACCAGCTAAAGAGCACAGAATCTCGACCATAGCATTTGTGATGCAATGTGGGAAGTTTCTTTTCTATTCCCTTACTGTGACCGTCTTACTGTTCTCTTACTTAAGTCAGGTTTATTATTCCAGCACACTGATTGGGACTTAGCGCAGATAAGGGGAAACAGCTGGCTGTGTATACTTTGTGTGTATGCTCTGTGTGTGTGTGTGTGTGTGTGTGTGTGTGTGTGTGCGCGCACACACACACACACACACATGAGCGTTGGAGGTTCCATGGTCTACACAGCTGCAGAGATTGACTTAACTGGAGCAGTAAGGGAACAAAAAAAAAAAGAAGACACACAGACATATTTACAGAAAAAGCTGGGGTTGGGTGGTCTGGGATCTCAGATGGAGAAGGTGCAGCACCCAGGTGCTCATTGTGTTTATTTTATACAGTGGCACAGGGTGGAGTTATTACATACAGACAAACAAGGACATATGGTTATAACAGTTGAACAGAGACAGGTTTAGTTGATCTCAGTAGTAGACAAGTCTGTAGGGGAGCCATCTTCAGGCAATAGACATTTGGGTTTGATGGACATTTTCTGTACACACTGTCAACATTCTCCCTAGTGTCAGAGGACTACTTTGCCACCTTTCTGTGCCTCCCTCAGCTCTAGGCTTTGCCACCATACCCATGGTCTGAGTTATTGGAGTTTACATGGCTGTTTTCATGTCAAACAATATACATTCACCAAGGAGTTCATTTAGTCCCTACAGGAGGCTGTTAGTGCAGTATTTACAATGACTTATTAAAGTTTCCATGTAGCATTTCAATGCTTTCCATTATTATTAATAATGATGCTATTTAGTATTATCTTGGAGTATCTTTAATCTTTTTTTATTGCTTAGTTTTATAAAACAGGATTTCCATAGTTAACATGACAACAAAGGCAGGACCTATAATGTTTGTTCCTTTTAATCCAGTCTGAAACTCCTAACTTTTACAAAAGTATAACCAGGAATATGGCTAACTGTTTAGCTTTCAAAATCTCTAGTTTCACATATTTCTTCAGAACTGAAATTCTGAATCTTCTCTGATGTCCTAGCAGAGTTAATGTTACAAACTCCATCCCTTCTTTAACTTTACCCTGGCTTAGTCTCTTCCATTTTTATTGCCCTAAAAAAGTGAAATGTAACAAAGTGAAGTTAGATATGTTTTATGTGTCATATATGACAGATGTTCCTTCACATATTCCATGGGCACAATCCTTCTTTAGAAAACATAGAGATGGAAGTTCCAGTCAACAGAGGCTTGTACGATGAATCCTGCTTGTGCCGATTAGCAAATCCTTCATAATGAGTCTTTGGGGGAACACACACATTTCTCTGTGAGGTTCTACATTAAATAGGAGAAGAATTAACTTGAGACTAGAATGTAGACAGTGGTTCTAGATGGCACTAGTGACCCTTCAGACAGGGAACATTCATTCCATGGGTGGCATTTAAGACTAGCTTTTCTTTTTTTAGGGGTGGGGTTTAGTTCTTATATGGAGAATGCCTTCTCTATCAAGTCTAATGACTCAACTAGGGGAAAGCATGACATATGGATAATTTTATTTTTAAAATTTGTCATTGAAGAATAGGTGCTAATATGGATACTTAAAAAAGATTCATTCTTATTCACGTGCACATGTTTGTATAAAGGTATACCCCATGGGTGCTGGTGCTCAAAGAGGCCAGAAGAGATCTCCAGAGGTGGTTGTGACGAATGGGCATGAATGGTAGGAACTGAACTCTGGTCCTCTAGAAAAGCAAGAAGCACTCTTAACCATCGAACCATCTTCCTAGGCCTTAACATGGATAATTTTAATGGATGAATATAAAATATATTACATATGAGCATGAAATATGCTGAGGCTCTAGCCACATAGGCTGATATGAGATACAAATTTGCACAGGACAGAGAGGGCCTCTCTGTTGCTTAAACCCAACTCCATCTCTTGATGATACTGGCAGATAGAACAGCTTTGCCTTTCAGATTTCCACTCAGTTATTTTTAGTTTTTCTGAAGCCTGGGAAATCAGAAATATAAGCTCTTTGCAAAGTCCAAGTGGGCCAACCCTAGCAGGACCTCTGAATCTGATTAGATAAAACAACAAAGAGATTCTGTTGGAGCAGAGGCAGGAAGAGCCAAGGTGGGTGGCAATCTGCTGAACTCAGGGGAAATGGAGCCTCAAAGAATTTAAAAGTGGGTGAAAAAAATAACATAAGCAACAGACAACTTTCCCACATCTCAGATCACTCTCTAAATACAGCTAGAAAAAATTCCCCCACACTAAACTTTTTTTAATTCCTGAAGTATAATAAACAACATGTGAATGTGTGTTGACTCTCAGAGCCACCCTGGGAGAGATTCTCTCTCTGGTAGCATTCCTCCTCTATACTAGGCAGTTTTCATTTCTCTTATGGGCTCAAGAGGTGAAGTGGAACACACTTTATGTTATAAAAATGGTTATTTGTGTAAAATTTCCTAATATAATACTGGAGTGAAGTACCACAAGCTTTCCCCTTAGTTATTAAAATGGAAGGGGACCACGGGAATAAAGCCATTGGCTGACCTCACCCCCCCACCCCCACTTAAGAAAGAAAGTCCGTTCCAGTTTAGCCGCTTGATCTTTGAGACCAGTATACCAGACTTTTGCTTGGCTAATAGCAGGCACAGTCCAACTAAGGAGGTGAGAGTGCGCAATGTGCTGACACTTGTCATCCATGGCTTTTGACAGAAGGTACATAACAGGATGTATCGCCAGCATCATCACATTGTAAAAGAAAATAAATAAAAAGGGTCCCAGGTACTGAAATACAAGACAGTGGACATCTGGCATCTTTGTTGCTTTGGAAGTTGCTAGAATATACTACATTTCAGCCACACTGTTTAAGACACAGGGATTGTCTTACATGTCACGTTCATTTGCTAATGTGAAAAATTACTCCAAATTCCTACCCACTTCCTTCTATATTGACAACATTCATGTTTAGGTTTATTGTGAAACTACAAAGTAGTAAAAATCTAAGCAAGTTTTTTAATTTGTTTCTTAGGGCAGAGTAAAGCCGACCCTGCTAAACATCTTTCCTATTTTCTTTCAGAGTCTTTTGGCTTCTCTCCTTCTCCAACATCTGCTATGAGAAGCTGAGAGCCATGGTAGATGTGAGCAAAGGTTCTGGCACAAGGACTATACTATGCTTGGGCCAGGCAACCCTGCAGTCTGCAGAGAGGGCTGCAGGCATCCTAGGCATATAGGAGTGATGGAGAGGTAGGCTCAGACAACATCTCAGCACATCTGTGATGCTATCAAATTCCACTTGTGGGCACCTAGGCCTCTTTTATCTGTTCACTGGGGCACAGCCAGTTTTCGTACATAGCCTGAGTTCTGTAGCAGTGGAGAGTGCTGTGAACATCAGAATTAATGAGCACCAATTTCCCTTAAATTCAACAAACCCGTGAGCCCACTGCCAGGGCCTGTGGTAGAGACAACCATACTTCCTGACTTCCCTGTGGGGGGTGGGGGGGAGCTTCCCACACCTCAACTGAAACAAGCCTTTTTTAGACAGTTCTCTGGAGCTTCCCCATGGGAAAGCACATGGGAGAGGAATCTGGTACTTGCTTCCCAGTACCACTGTCTGTCTGTCGGCCCTGGGATCCTTGGAGTCAGCAAGGAAAAAGGATGGGCCTAATGGACAGGCACTTTTGTCTTTCTGCTTTTTGGAATACATCAGCTCCTAATGACATTGGGAGGCTTCTGGTACAAAAACGTAACCCAGGATTTTACATCAAACTCTCATTTTTCCCAAAGGAAAACCAACTTGGACTAAATGTGTGTATCTGTCCTGGGAGATTTGTGATATTGGCTGTATGAACACCTGCCTATAACAGAAGAGTATTTGAATGGGAATCTTTTTGTTTGAAGTATCTTCAGGCATTGCTGGCCAGGTCAGCTATTGCAGAGTCTCTGAGCTCCTAATCAAAAACAGAAGGCACAGAACTCATAAACCCATTCAAACAATGTAGGATTTGTAATTAAAATTTTGCAGGGAAGTATTGAGTATAAGATTGGTTGTGCAGCTGACTATCAACTGAAGGTATAATTAGAAAAGTCGCGGCTTCCTAGTGGTTTCCCTATCTTTGAGATTAAAAACAAAACGAAACAATTACTTTTGGGGAAAAAGTTGTAAGATTTTGAATTGTTTGAACACCTATCTTTTTTGTTCCCTTGAGAAGTTTGGGATAGATGCTTTACAAGCCACAATCTCCCCTCCTCTGCTGAGCTTTAAACTTCCATTAGTCAAGGCCTATGCCTTTGTTAAAGGATCCAGACCGGGAGGTGGCTTCTCACAGGAACAACAGACAATGCTGGCCGCTTGCAGCCGAGTGACGTCCGAGCGCGCTTCATAAAGTCCTCGTACGTATCATTAGATAGCACTCTTAAACACCATCTGGTGCTCAGGCTTTTCTGTTTAAAAGGGTCGGAGACTCATCACCCAGAGGATTCTGAAGTGGAGGAGACAGTCTGTCAGTGCCCCGGGAGCGAGAGCAGCTGAGTGTTTGAAGTGAGGCAGCCAGCCACCCACATAGTGCCAAATGTGCCACTGTGGGACTGGCTGGGCAAGCCGGAAGCAGAGCCCAGAGACTGTGACACCTGTCGGTGTATTTACTCCCTTTCTTTCAGCATCGTCTCCGCTAATCATCTTTTAACCGCAATCAGTTCAAGAAATAAACACTAGCCCAGGCGAGTCTACAAGTCTGAAGGAAGGCTCAAAGGGCTCAAAGGCTTTCTCCACAAGTGTGCCTTGAAAATAATACTCAGATTAAACCTCTCAAGTCAGACTGTTTGAGATGTTTGTTGTGAGCTTTTTCAAAGTGGATTTAAAAAAACAGTTCAGATAATTTTTCTCTTTTTATTAATTAATTATTTTATTTACTTACATTTTCTCTTATTTTAATTAATTATTTTATTTACTTACATCCCAAATGTTGCTTCCCCCCACTCCCGCTCGTTCCGCCTCCCAGAGTTCTTCACCTCATCCCTTTCACCTCTGAGAGGGTGCTCCCCTCTCTTCTTCACCGGGCATCCCTTTTCCTGGGGCCTCAAGTCTCTACATGAGTAGATGCATCTTCTCCCACTGAGGCTGACAAAGCAGTCCTCTGCTACATATATGCAGAGGTGGGGGTGGGGAGATGGAGGAGGCCTGTGTATGCTGTTTGGTTGGTGGCTTAGTCTCTGGGAGCTCCCAGGGGTTTGGATTAGTTGACACTGTTGATCTATCTATGGGGTTGCCACCCCTTTCAGCTTCTTCAGTCCTTTCCTTTTTAAATGCAATTAATTAATGAAATTTGTTGTGTGTTTATCCAGATCGGTAGAATCTTGACCAGGATTTTAGGGAATATTTTCATTGTAAAAAATTCTTTCAAAGCTCTTGGTTCTGGCTCAGAAGAGTATGTAAATGATGTTTTGGAATATTCCTATTCAAGGGATGTTAAAAGGCATGTGCAAGGGGGCATTGTGTTTAAAGAAAAAGCTTTTGCAATCTGACATTTAAACTCCAGTAGAGTGGATGCACACAAGGAAATTATCCCTTAAAAATTTGTATAAGTCTTTAAATTTTTAGGCCTGTCCTTTTACTAGTATCCATGTTTCCAGAGTTGTAAAGCTGGTACGGGGTTCTCGTGAGTACCACAGCAAACACAATGCTTGACTCATCTTTGGGCTTGCATTACATGTGTGAGACTGTGTTTTGGATGGAGCACTCTTGAATAGCAACACTCCATCAAAAACACAGTGGCACACCTGTGGCCCAAATGGCTGAATAAGGCAAAACACATGACATCAAAATGCTGGCAGTCATACTAAAAAGAAAGGGAAAGAAAAAAAAATCCCCCAAAACCCTCAAGCTGTGGCAGTGGTGAGACAGCACGAAGCCAATAGTGCACATGAAAAATGGAATGTTTTGTGTACGCGGTGCAGGACATGATTTATCTATGGTTTAACCCCTGCTCATAAGCCACGTTTGCTCTGCCTGATGATGACACGAAGATCACATGCAGGATGTGGGGAAAGTTGCTAAGATAGATGTTCTATCCTAAAAAAGAAATTATCTTCACTGATTGCACAATGAGAAGTGACTGCTGCTTATATTTCCAAAGGTCCTAAAATGTCACCAAGAAGTAACAGAGGGGCTTTCAATGGCCTTCCCAGTGTTGTCTAACAGTGTGGAATAAATAGATGTTGCTATTTCAAGGGAGGAAGGCAGGCATTGTTATTGAATATTAAAAGGGAAAATCCGGATAATCGCTTTTCATGTGAAACATCCAGCCATTACCTTCCCAGGCCAATGAATTCCTACCCAGATCTCTTAAAGCAACATGATAACATTGTTGGTCTGGTTGGGTGCCTTCAGGTACTTCAGTTTCTGAAAATACAATTTTAAACATTGTAATGGACACTATTACATTTGCACAGTTGTCTTTGTTTATTTAGTTGTTTGCAAGAAATATTTTTTTTCATGTGAAGAGATACTAGTAGGCATGTGTCTACATAGGAATTCTGATAGAGAAATAAGCCTCTCACCCCTTCAATAACACTGATTTTTAGTGATTGACTCTGAAGGTTTGTTCATTGAAACTTAACTGTGTTTGTTCATTGGGACAAATTCATCTTGGTTCCCTCCTGACATAGATACCATGACCGCACTGAGCTTCTTGGTAATATTGCCATGTCATTGATTCTACAGAGAACAGTGGAGATGCAATTGACTTCGAGTCAGCTGCTGTCACCCCATGTCCCCCATGGAATACCTGATACAGCAGCTTCAATGGTCAGTTCTGCCCCTGTGCCTAAGCCCAGGAATGAAAGTAACAACAGATGTTGGCAACTCTGCTTTCTAGTAACTATATGCACATGTTGTGCAGTCTTATGTAGGTGAAAATGACTTAGTATTAAAAACCTACCTTTTTCTTTGTGGAAATATCACGTGAGGAGGATTATTAAAAACTCTATGTGGGGCTGGAGAGATGGCTCAGTTACGAAGAGCATTTATTAAACTGTTATAAGCACTACTCTTACAGTGGACGCATCTCAGTTCCCAGCACCCACATGATAGCTCACAAAAATCTGAAACTACAGTTCCAGGAGATCTAATGCTCTCTTCTGGCCTCTGAGGGCACCAGGTACATACATGGTGCACATACATACTTGAATGCAGAACTCTCATACATGTCAAGTGAAAACAAATCTTTTAGAGATGCTAACCACTTACTTTTCCATTGGGCACTGGGAGGCACACACCCATGGCATGATTTGGAAGTTTGCTGGCATCCTGGCCTTTATTGAGACACACATGATAGCAATCGAGAGCTGGGAAAGTCAAGTGGACTAGAGGAAATAAATTGAAAGCTGAGTTCTCTAAAGCCTGAGGGTTGTTTGCTCTTGGAATCATTTTCATGGTAGTATGGGTTATTGGGTCTCTCTTCCTTAAGATAACCTGGCAACAGGATGAAAAGTTTACATAAATCTTCCATTTGATGACCAAACAACAACAACAACAACAACAACAACAACAACTGCAACAACAACTGCAACAACAACAGCAACAACAAATCAAAACCGCTAGTTGAGATGATATTTTAAAGAAGTACCCAGATATGTTTTGGCTAAGATTTTCAAAACTGTCTATTACACATAATTGATCCCAAATTGATGTTTTGCTTGGGCATTTTCTTTAAGTTTCACAGCAGAACCTGTGTAACTCAGCTTCTTCTCTGTAGTCCTAGAAAATGTGTGGATTCAAAATATGCTAGCAGTTTTGAGAATATAGGCATTTTGCAAAAAGGGCTTGGGCATGTAAAAGATAGGCTTGAGAGCATTGAGTGTTCTGTTTTAAGTTTATTTTTACCTTTCTTTCTTTCTTTCTTTCTTTCTTTCTTTCTTTCTTTCTTTCTTTCTTTCTTTCTTTCTTTCTTTCCTTGCTTACTTGCTTTGTGCATGTGTGCTTGCTCCCTCGCACCACAACATATTGGTAGAGGGCAGACTACAACCTTTAGGAGTCAGTTCTCTCCTTTTTGTTTTTAATTGGCTATATTACTTATTTACATTTCAAACATCATCTCCTTTTCTGATTCCTCCCACCCCAGAATCTCCCTATCCCATCTCCCCTCTTTCTGCTTTTATGAGGGTGCTCCTCCACCCACCCACCCCTGCCTCCCTGCCCTCCCATTTCCCTACACTGGGGCATGGTGCCTTCACAGGACCAAGGGTCTCTTCTCCTACTGATGCCCAACAAGGCCATCATCTGCTACATGTGCAGCTGGAGCCATGGGTCCCTCCATGTATACTCCTTGGTTGGTGGTTTAGACTCTGGGAGCTCTGGTTGGTTGATATTTTTCTTCCTATGGGGTTGCAAACCCCTTTAGCTCCTTCAGTCCTTTCTCTAACACCTCCATTGGGGACCCCAAGATCGTTCAATGGTTGGCTGTGAGCATACACCTCTGTATATGTCAAGCTCTGGTAGAGCCTCTCAGGAGGCAGCTAAATCAGGCTCCTGTCAGCATGCACTTCTTGGAATCCACAATAGTGTCTGCATTTGGTGACTGTATATAGAATGGATCCCCAGGTGGGGGCAGCCTCTGCGTGTGCTTTGCTTCAGTCTCTGCTCCATATTTTGTCTCCATATTTGCTCCTGTGAGTTTTGTTACCCCTTCTAAGAATGACCAAAGTATCCACACTTTGATGTTCTTTCTTCTCGATCTTCATGTGGTCTGTGAATTGTATCTTGGGCATTCCAAGCTTTTGGGCTAATATCCCCTTATCAATGAGTGCATACCATGTGTGTGTTTTTTTGTGATTGGGTCACCTCACTCAGGATGATATTTTCTAGTTCCATCCATTTGCTTGAGACAGTTCTTTCCTTTAATCATGTGGGTTTTGGGAATTAAGCTCAAGGCAGTCAGGCTTTGGTGGTGGCATGTAATTTTACTCACTCAGTCAGCTGGCCCTAAGTACACTAAACATTCTTAATTTGATCATAAGACAGTAGAAAAATAGTTGTTTCTGTTTGCTGTGTGTAGGAAAACAGTAGAAGGGAAATTGTACTGCTATTTTTGAGCTTCTGCTTTACTCCAATGTTCTGATCAATATTTTCTGCTGCCCTTTACTGGATATCCACAAGGGTCTCACTAGGAAAGTATTCTGTTGTTGATATTTTATGGGGGATGGAGGGAACTGAGACTGACAGATCTTGGACTTGATACTAGATTGCTTCCCTGTATGTTTCATTATTTTATGTGGTATTTGTAGTATCCTATGACTTATGTATAAGTATCTCCTTTTATACATGTAAAGGTCTTTAAGGCTCATGAAATCTTAAAGTCTATGAAGTGGAGATGTTCTGGTAGAGTTCTGGTAGGGTCAGATGTCAATCCAGAGACAAGTAATGCTCAAACTCCTTATTCTTCCCCATTATGAGAAGTAGGCTCTTGTCACAATGCTAAGTCAGTGTGTTTAGAGAGTATGTCCTGCAAGCACAGAGCTCTGAAGTGTCTAAAGCTGGGACCATGACCAGGCAGTGGGGTAGGAGTCCTGAGTCTAACCTGACCTTGTTCTGTACACATGGTTTGAATTGGCCTCAGGCTGTCAGGTCAGTGGTCAGAGTGAACTGAGAAGTTCAAAGTGCTGTGCTTCCCAGAGTGGACATGCATCTTCAGAGAGGCTCTCTGTAGAAATCCTGCTGGGACTTCCACATAGCACACATATTTGCAATACCTCTTCATGCCTCAGGCTACAAGGGTGCTTTGTAGTGAGAGTCTAGTTCATTTTAGAATTCCATCTGGTCTTTGGTGGAACACATTGGAGAAAGTGAACTATAGATTCACCCCCAGGCTAGAAAATATTTTCATGGTTCCCATTTTGATAAGGTCACAGGGTGTATGAGAATAGAATGCTCCGCAGGAAGTTACACCCCTCACCCTCAGAACTTTCTTTCCTCTAGTCCTAACTATATCTTTTCATATCTGGGGTGAATATAATCGAGCTATAAGCAA
>JADRCD010077738.1:2718-14305 GCA_019843815.1 Montemys delectorum | reverse complement strand
TAGAACCTGACGATATTATTGGCCAATATTAACTCACAGTCTTATCCTGTACTGATTTATTTCTCCTTGTTGGTAAAAATCTAGCAGTCATCTGCTTTCCCTTAGCCTTCTATTTTATAGGATAACCATCCCCACTCAGGTTATTGCTGGGTTATGTTTTAAAAACTTGATTCTATTGTTTTCAACATCTGTGGACTCCTCTGGATAGATAGCTTTGGGTGACAGGGTGAGGTGCCATAAACTAACAGAATCTTCCAAGGAGAGTGCTTCTGAAATACTGTTTATCAAGACTTTCTTCTGAGTGGCTGAAACAAATTCCCAAACTTCCTTCTGT
Source organism: Montemys delectorum (assembly GCA_019843815.1). Taxonomy (NCBI): domain Eukaryota; kingdom Metazoa; phylum Chordata; class Mammalia; order Rodentia; family Muridae; genus Montemys; species Montemys delectorum. Next base: position 13,971 of record JADRCD010077738.1, on the reverse strand, counting down.
TCTCTCACTAGAGGATAAGAGGCCCCATCCCATGATGTATTCTATTTCAGGACTGAACGTTCAACTTATAACTTGGGACATATTTGGGGCTAGAAACAAATATAAACTCCAGAGGTGTCTGATCTCTGTTGGAAAGCATGCTGGACTTGATGGTACTATTTGCATGCCTGTCTTCTCCCTGTGGCCTGGAGGCCTTTGCCTGGTAGGTTTCTGCACATTCACTTGCCCTTCTGAAGAAGCAAGTGGCCTACAGAGCCAGTGTTGCTTTCTAATAACACAGTTCCTAGCGGCACCCTCCTCCTTCAGTTTCCACTGGGTTGGGTTGTTTTCAGTGTCTGCTGATGTCCCTGACAGCATGTTAGTTTAACCTGGTTAAAATGTTCCCAACTCAAGTAGAAAAACAAGTTGGATGGGTTTGTAGAAACAAGTGTTACTTCAAGCATGAGAAGTCTGATAGAGCCACTGAAAAGAAAAACAGAGGCCAAGCCATTTTACCTCCCTATGCCCTGGAGTGCCTTCGACATGCCTAGTCCTTATTTGTTGAATAAGTATTGTCGCAGGTGACACACTCTTCTCTTTCCCGAGGAATGTATTGAAGATTGCCAAGGTATATTTTTAAAGGCAAGGGAAAGAGTATAGAGAACTCTCCAGCAACTACAGAGTTAACTTTCGAAGGCCAGCCTTGTTTGTGATGGGTAGAAAACTCATTTAGGCTTGTTAGTTGCTTCTACTTCTAAATATCCTCTCAGTTTTAGTGTTGGAGCCAGCTAGAGAAGAGAAACTTCTAGGTATGGCAAAAAGAAAAAAAAAAGAAAAAAAAAGAAAAAAGCTCGAAGTCAGTTGGCTGACTTAAGCAGAGGACAGAGGCATCCACTTCAGACTCAGTCTTGTCAGGCTTCCCAATAGGGGGTAGTTTCTTTAGAAATACTACCCATTGTGGAGACAAATGTTGACAGTGCTAGCCACCAGGGGCTGGACTGGGGTGTTTGTTTCATCAGTAGCACCACTGATGGATTATTGCATGGAAAAATTGGGTTAGAGACTAGGGGATATTGGACTGTGGCCTACCTGGGCAAAAGCAAGAGAAAATACAGACTGCATTTTCAATCATCAGGAGAAGACTATGGGACTGTGCTGGTGACATTTAAAATTTCAGTGTACTTCTGTGGAATGAGTTTTCCTGCACTGTTGGCAATGTGCTTTACTTGGACACCTTTCTGGATGAGTACTACTGGAAACTGCCAAGCTCAGCAGATCTTCATGATTTTCAACATTTCTGCAAAGAATTGGTTTTTTGTTTTGTTTTATTTGTTTGTTTGTTTGTTTGTTTGTTGTTATTTGGTGAGGGAAGAGGCAACCATGTTAATTGTACCTGTTAATCAGCGTGTTGATTTTGTATTAACAATGGCAGCTTCTTGAGTAGAGTGAAATCAGAATGACTTCATTTGTATCTGAATCCTTAGTGTGTGGGAGGGTGCAGGAGCAGGGAGCTACATACTCACCCAGATGGAATTCTGCTATCAAAGGTGTCCTTTTGAAACAGACTGCCCTTTGTCTAGGAGGAGGATGCCAGCGACTTACTTTGGACTGTGTGGGGATGGGTTTGAGTAAATCCAGACATACTGTCTCACTCAGGTCCCCGTGGAGCTCACTGCCTGGGTAATGGCTATGCAAGCTTCACTGGCCCATACGACGACTGAGCTCATGCCTTTGGCATCAGAAGGACTTTGCTGTCTACTAAGCTCCTTGGCTCCGGGGTTGAAGTACCTTCTGGAGATGAAGAATTAAATGACTTTGCCCTGTCCAGGAACAAACTAAAGCAGAGACAGGATGGCTGACCTTAGAAAGGTGTGATTGGGTTCCATGCATCTCTCCTCAGACTTTGCCCCCAACTTAGCTTTATTCCAGGAGAGACAGAGCAAGGACAGCATGTGACATGGGATGAGCCCTTGCCAAATTGGCAAACAGATGAGGCCCTTTTCTGGTATCTCCATACCCTGTCCACTTTGCATCCTCATAGCTTTTTTTTTTTCCCATGCCTTTCTCATTTCCATCTGTCCCTTGGTCTCCTGTCTAGACAACCAGGAATCTTTAGGGATCTTATGGAAGGGAAGAAACCAATCTGACAAATGATTTTACATCTAGATAGTAGCAATGGAGAAGACATTTGGCAATTTGAAAAAATGCAATGCAGTGCTTCACTCAAAGGAATGGTGCTGTAATGGTGCATTTTAGGCACTGTGACACCAGAAGCAGGAGATGTGCGGAGGGGTGCTAAAGGCATCTTTCCAACACAATTAAAATGACTTCTTACTGGCCTTATGAGGGTCAGAGTGTTGGAATAGGACAGAGAGGCCAGTGGGATAGTGGATATATGGGTAAACCCAGACAATGTGTACAAAGACTGCACTAACAAAGTATGGGGGAAATATACATCCATTTTTATTCCCTGTCCAGGAACTCTGTCTTCAGTCCAGTTAAATCTTCCATTTGGGTAGCCCTGACTTCCTCCTGCAATGTGAACACTTTTCCCTGTTTTCTTGTTTCTGTTGGTGACAGTTTCTGAGATCAGAAAAGAAAGGTTTTTTTAAAGAGTAAAGCTGACTCACACCTTAGTGTGATGGATCTGTTTGGGGGCAAGTAGCTGTAGCCTGTCCTGACAGGGATTTGAGGATATTTGGCTTAGGTTTGTTTTTCTGAAACCTGTGATTAATCTAGCTGCTCTTTTTTCCACCTTCATCCTTTACTGTCTGTTTATGAGGTACACTCTCCAAAGATGAAATACATGCTCAGAATAGCTGTCTAGCAGGTGTTATGCTGGAAGAAAGGGAAGAGAAGGGAAAGCACTGTACCATATTATTACCGATCTAGCCTGTGAGAATTAAAGGGCCTCTGGGTATTTCTCTACCAACACAGTGCTGGCAGATTATTTCTTATGCATAGTTGGACTTCTGCATCTTCAATCACCAGTTCTCAGCCCTGAAAAAAAATTGGCGTAAGCAGCCAGACATTCCTTTTTAAAAAGAAGGAAGGAAGGAAGGAAGGAAGGAAGGAAGGAAGGAAGGAAAAGAGGAAGAAAGGTAGAAAGAAAAGCCATTCTTCCATCTACAGAATTAAGCTACTAGCGAAGTTTTCCTGTATCTACAATCCTCTCTCTAATTCCCACATTCAGTTGGAAAACAGGAAAGAATTCCCAGGAAAGGTTCTAGTTTTAATGTTAGTTCTTTCACTGACAAGCTATGTGACTTTGGACAAGTTACTGAATGCCTCTAAAGGTTCAGTCCCTATCCGCATTCCTCTCTAGTTGCAATGTTGGATTGTTGGCAAATCCATTTTTTCTCACTTTTGACCTGATTCCTGTCAGGTTGCTTGGTGGATTGCAACTACCTGTTGATCATGTGGGCTTCTTCTCCATTTCAGCCACTCATGATAGCTTGGTTTGATGGCAATACTTGATGATGCCACATAATGTACTGTTAAACAAATACAACCTTAGGAATAAGAAGTAAGGGTATACTTACAGCAATCAGAATCGTGGAAACTGTAAGAGCTAGACCTGAATAGTCCAAAGTAACAATGGGTCCAGTAAGGATTGTGTTCAAGGGTAAAATTTGGATCTTGCAAAGAAAAGAAAACTAAGAGATGCCCTCTTTTTAAAAATGCTGATGCGGTAGCATCTGGTGAAACTCAGTTCCCTGCTTAAGAGATTCCAGCTACATCTCCAGCTTTTCCCTTGAGGTTTCAAATGCTTCTCCTTGTTTCAACCATCAAACTTGTGTTAGACAGGCTTGTGTTAAAAGCCTAGGTAATCTAGAGAGAAAAGTTGTCCCTGTGTGCCTAGAGATGACTGAAGAGACTTGATCTGGAGCTAAAAAAAAAAAAAGTCACGAGGAAAGCTGGGTTCATACTTGGCAAGGAAGAGTTTCTTTTGGGCAAAGGATTTTCAGCCTAGAATGATCTTGGGTATGAAACATGAATGAGACTGTTTCAGTGGTTTTCTGCAATTGAGGTTGCATGGTCAGGATGCTCCCTTACCTTCATGACTCATGACCTCTCATCTCATTCAACTAAGAATGTGCAACTTGAAGGAGGATCTCCAAGAATATGCTGAGTGTTGGGGAGTGGGTGACCACTTCCCAGCAGCACTAAAAAAAAAAATCATCACATAGTTCTGATGTGTGACAGAAAAGCACATAACATTTCTTTCACATAACTTATTATGTTTATGTCTCATTCCACAAAGGTTTTGAAGAATGGGGTACAAAATCTATGCTGTGTTTATAAACTGCTGGTTTAAGAGCTACAGCTTTTTTGGTTTGTTTTCTCCATGTTGCTTTGATTAGTTGAGGAATTGGCTTCTAATTCTTTCAAGTTCAATGTGGAACACAGGGAGCTTTAAGAAAGCACATTTTTCCCCAATAAGTCTACTTCATAGATCTTAGGGAAGTTATTGCTTAGAAGTGGATCCTCAATATGGTGCCCTTGCGAAATCTCTGGAACTGAATATGTTTCCCCTGCTTGGTGAGGAAAGCTGAATACAGAGCCTTATGAACTTGGCTTTCCTCAAGTCTCTTCAAATCTCCTAGGTATGGCTGAGGCTCAGGAAGCCTAGGGCCTGGAAAAAAAATCCAGCGGCTCACTCAGAGTTGAGTCTCCTTTAATTTTGGCTCATTTTCCTCCTGGATAAGTGTGTGTGTGTGTGTGTGTGTGTGTGTGTGTGTGTGTGTGTGTGTGAACTCATATGAATGATTGAGGTATACTAGGAGTGAAATATTGCTTACTCCTCTTTGAGATCAGGAGTCTGGAGGTTTTGTGCATACGAAAAGAAGGGAGGCAAGAGAAAGACTTAGTAGTATGGAAATGTCAACACCAGATGTAGACTGTTAAATAAACACTGTTTATTATAAACAGATGTTGAAAGAGAAAACAAGAAGGCATGTTGTGGGAGCTGCAAGAGCAAACACTGAGAGCCTGGAGAAAGCTCCAGAACAACAAAGGTATCACTACAGCCACTGAACAGACCAGCATCAATAGTTCTCTCTACCAAAGGCCACACAATCCTCCCAAATACCACAGGCAGCTAAAGACAAGTCCAGAAGGCCACGGGTTTGACTTTGTTAATCAGCCTTTCATTCCAGCCCCTACTCTTAAGCAGAGAGAGTCTTAAATTTGTACAAGACACTTGGATCGTTTTCCTCTGGAAATATTCTTCCCAGACGAATCTGACTGCTTTTATTTTCCCTGGATTCTTAACTGCTCAGATACAGGTCTAGTCAGAGTCTTGGTCACTAGGAGGTACATGGCTAGCCTCCCAAGCTCCTTGCCTGGGACTTAGAAGGTAGGAGTTGACTGAATAAAGAATGCATGCTGCTACCTGGTCTCCTGATTTACAGTGATCCCAACCTGATTTTGTAGTGAAGGCCTGGACTTCTTATATAAGAAAAATAGTTTATTTCAATTCCTTATTGGAATAGAAAACAAATAGTACTTATTCGTGGAAGGAAAACATATCCTCGGAGATACATAATGTATTTTATCTGCACTTCTTCATAATAACTTTGGTCCCTCATTTACACTCCTTTTGGTGAAAATTACATATCCTAAGATGAATTACTTCATGAGAAATTTAATTTGTTTTTTTTTCTTTTAAAATAAGCTTTAATCAGTATCACACTCCACCTTTTTCATGTATGCATCCACGGCCTGAGTTTTTTGTTTGGTTTCAGGAATGACAGAATTACTTTTTGGAAATCATATTTAAAAGACCTAGAATTGGAAACAAAGATAGCATAATTGGAAGAGAGGGGAGATCATCAGCTCAGCTAGGGAGTGTGAATTCTTACAAGATAAAGGCAAGATATCCTGAGTCACTCCCTAGGCATTTATTACCGTACTGAGGCAAATGCCATTGTAAGATTAGAAAAAACACATTAATACTGTTATAATGACATTTATACTGCCAATGAATACAAGAAAATAAGAAAGGCTATGTGCTCTCTGTTCAGACAGGTTTCTATGAATGGTCAAGAAGATCCACATCCAGAGAAGGCATTATACTTGCAACAAGAAAAATGATTTATGGTCCTGTATATAATGATGGTTCTCATACAATTTCCAAGAGAACCACTGATTCAACTTTTGGGGTATCATATCACTTTAGGAATTAGCTAAGTGGTACTGTAAGGAAGTCATTGCGCTGGAATGAGTGCTGCCTCTCTACTCATTTTCTGATGGTGGCTTTTTTGCACACCTTGCTAGCCTTAACATAGTTGGCTTCCTTCGAAAGACTTCTGAACAGTAAACAGTTCAAAAGCAGCAGGGCAGTGAGGGTGGGATAATAGGAGTAGGTGATGCCTGAAAACCTTTCTGGAACATGATGTAAATAAAAAGGGAAACGAATAAGTAGGCTTGTTTGCTCTCCCTCCCACTTAAACTTTATAAGGTATCCTTTGAGACTAAATGCAAACAGGTATTGCAGCAGAGGTAGAGAATCCCAGGGTGGCTATGCCTTACTTTTTGGGCTTTCACTTGGACACTTAGCCTGCTTATTTTCTTTCTCTCCCCCTTTGTCTGTCTTTCCCATGAACTCTTTGCTCCTACTGCTCCTTTGGCTCCTAATGGTCCATGCCAAACTATTTTCTTCTTGTCTCATTTTCCCTCCAGGATCTGTGCCTTTTCTTTCCCACATCTGCTACCAAGTAGAAATGAGTAGCTCACGACAAAAAAAAAAAAAAAAAAAAAAAAAAAAAATAAAAAAAAAATTAACTACAACACCTGCGGGAGCTGCAGCACCAACAGTGACCTACAAATAGAGCAGAACAGGGCAAAGCCGGAAACATGTCTTCATCTCGTTTTCATTCAAATGTTAATTATTAGCAAGAAAAGACTATGATTTTATTTGGGTCACATCTAAAAGTGTTCATGGCAGGCAAACCCCGAAATAACGAAAACATGGTAGCACAAGAATGCAAATTACAATGGCGACTAAGTTTCATCAACTGTCCTCAGTGTCAGAAGGTTTCTGACAGACCTGGGATTAATGACTTAGTGTTGCTTGTATCTACCCGTGCCATTAGTATCTCACTGGGACAATGGTTGTGACTGCTAAGGAGCTTAAAAGCTCTAGTTCTTCTGGTTAAGTAATAAACAATTCTAAACTCAGGTATGAAAATCACTTCTTTGAAAAAGGAGCTTGCTGCCCGTCCTCACAGCAGATGTGCTAAGTCGGAACATAATCACTGAAAAATCATTTGCTGCCATTCGAGTTGTTTCTTCTTATGTGACTGTCTGGTTACTTTTCCATCACTTTCTGCCCAGATAATAGAAAGAAAGATGGAAAGTATTTTTTTTTCTTTTTTTACATTAGAAGAAAAAAAAACTTCTAGGAGATTTAACTCTTAGAAGTCAACCATAAAGGAATGGGTAAATTTACCTCCTGTCACTACTAACCAAAATATAGAAGACAATTTCCCTTCACCTAAACAGGCAAGGGAAAGGAAAACTTAGATTTCATTTCCTATGCCCCAAATGAATAAAAAACGATGAAAAGAGTTTTCAAATTAATTTCCATGTTAATCTGTAATTAAATTCAATCAAACTCAGAAAAGTTTCTGTTACTTACTTTCTTGGATACCTCGGGCCAGAAGTGTTTGCTCCCCCAAAACAGGACAATTAGAGTTAAGGCCAGGATACCAAACACTAGTCCACAAATCTTCAGTGATTTACATATCTTCTTAGATTTCAGAGCTTCTGCCTAAGCAAAGAACAAAAAAGGATGAAACAATGTACAATAACCCTCAAAATAGCAAGCCATAATTCAAAGTCTCCTTCCATTTCACTTTCTAATGTTCACTTTGCAATACGATAAATCTGCAAGACCATGCTTCTGCTCACAAGGGAACATATATGAATCAACTTACATTTAGAATGTGACAGCCCTCACAGTTCTCTGGAGGATTCTTTGCCATGGTCTCCCAGCACACCGTGCTCTTTCCCTGCTTCTAGAGGACTGAGAGACCACGGCTGAGGTGGAGTTGCAAGTGAGTCGGCTAACAGATGCCAGAGGAGAAGCTGAATTTATATGGCTCAAATATGTCATACCAGAGCCGGAGGGAGCCCAGGGGGCTCCCGTGCTACGATTTGTTACATAGATATACCCATATATGTATATAACTTCTGTGCACAGAATTCCATCCAGAATGGCAAAGACAGAAGGTTATAATGAAAACTATTGTCCTGGGGGTTGGGCTGGAAGGGGATCAAGCCTAGGACACACTGAAATGATTTTTCACTATGAACTTAAAATACCAGTGGCAATACATGCCGCACACTCCAGAAATAAGCAAACAGAGCAAAAAAAAAGGGGGGGGGGAACAAAGTTCTAATTTCATTTCCATGCAATTAAACAAGTATTTCTTGTAGGAATATTAAGCATCCAGTACTTTCCTGAGTGGTAGAGAGACAGAAATGAATAAGATAGCATGTCTCACTATGTAAAAGTATTCTGAATGCCAAGACCAAAGTATATTTGACTAATTATAATTGAAACCAGGATAAAATGAAGAGCAATTGTGAGCTTTCTCTCTTCATTCCATCTCTATGATTCTTGAGTTGGTCCCTCAGTGCTGGTATTTATTATGTTTCTTCATGCTTTTCTCACATTAACATATACTGCTTAAGTGATCTCATTCAGTCCTGGAGTTACTATATCACTTATATAGCAATGCAACTCAGTTATGTGCCTGTAACCCACGTCTGTCTTTTACTTTCAAAGCCATTTGAACATTTCGAGCATCTGTACCTGGATGGAACTCAGAGATCACAAACTCAGTGTGTTACCTATCAAACTCTTCCTTTTTAACCCTTCCTTCCTCCAGCTTATTTTATTTTTACTAATCTTGATTGGTAGTTACAGTTAGTGTTCAGGCTACCGTAACAAAGCACTGCAGAATTACTGACTTGCATATAAAAACTCTACTCCTTAAAAAATATAGTCCTTACCTTTCTGGAGGCTACAGTCCATGATCAAGATGTCAGCTAGGCTGCTTGCTTCCTTTTTTTCTTCCTTCCTTCCTTCCTTCCTTCCTTTCCTTCTCCCTTCCTTCTTTCTCCTTCTTTCCTTTATTTCATACATTTTATTTAGTTTAGTTTTTTTTTGTTTTTTGTTTTTTGTTTTTTGTTTTTTTAGTAATTTTACCTTTATTGAAAATAAAGTTGCCGGGCAGTGGTGGCGCACGCCTTTAATCCCAGCACTTGGGAGGCAGAGGCAGGCGGATTTCTGAGTTCGAGGTCAGCCTGGTCTACAGAGTGAGTTCCAGGATAGCCAGGGCTACACAGAGAAACCCTGTCTCGAAAATAACAACAACAACAACAACAACAACAACAACAACAAAGAAAAGAAAAGAAAGTTATTTTCATAGAATATATTTAGATCTCAGTTTCCCCTCCCTCGTCTCCAGATCCTTCCCACCTCCTCACCTTTCCCTGTCTTAAGAGAACAGACAGGCAAATGAAAAGGACAAAGAGGGATAAAACAAAGTGAACAAACTAAAAATTAGAAAAAGGAAGGAAGAAGGAACAAGCATGAGAAACTCATACACATGCAAAGACACACCCACATACCAACAAAACCAATACAAACACAAAATTAGAAGCCATAATATACAAACAAAATGAGGTTAAGAAAAAGTCCAAATAAAGCAGTAACACACACACACACACACACACACACACACACACACCTGCCAAAATACCATTGAGTTCATTTTGGTTGGGCATGGGCATGCTCTTTCAAGTGTGGTTTACATATCCAGTGAGACTCCCCTGGAGAAACTCATTTTTCTTTGGTGAGTGGCTGTTCATTAGAGATAGATTTTTGGTGAGGGATGGGAATTCCCATCTACTCTCCTGTCTCAGTGGTGAGATGACATCTGGTTTGGACCCGTGCAAGCTCTATGAGTACTGTTGTAGTCTCTGGGAGTTCATATATATGTGTGTCAGTCCTGTCGTGTTTGGAGACACTGTTTTCCTTGCTCTCATCTATCCCCTCTGCCTCTCACAATTTCTTCTCCTGCTTCATTGTGTTGTTTTTTAATTAAAATTTTTTATTGATTCTTTGTAAATTTTATATCACGTACTCCAATCCCACTCAATTCTCCATCTCTTCATATTCACCTTCCCTTGCAAACTCCCCCACAAAAGAAAACAACCCCCACCTCCAAATCCCTATCTCATTGTGGAAGCCATGGTATGTCATAGTGTGTCACACAGTACACCCTTTTGCCCATACAGTTTTACTTGCAAATGTTCATTAGTCTGGTTCAAGGCCTCTGGTTTCTGCAATACCATCAATACTTGATCCTCCCTGAGACCCCTCTTAGACATCCCACTGTTGCTGTGTGTCATGGAGATCCCACAGCTTTGAATCTGCAGGACTGACCCATTCATATGGTTCAGCCGTTCATAGATGGGATGGATGTTGGGGTGGGCCAACCTAGAGCCTTGGATCTTGGCCTAGTTGGAAGCTGAGTTGGTCAGCCTGCCAACTCTATGCCTATGCCACCAGGCCCAACTCTCCTGGTTTTCTCAGGCAAGAGGCATGGCCAGCTCTTCTCTAAGGACTGCGGGGCCAGCTCACTTGCGTGCTGCAGGTGTTTGTGTGTGTGGGTGCTCATCTCTCCAGTGCCTATACCACCACAGGGCAGATGAGGGGTGGGGCCAGCTTACTCTGAGAGTGATAGAGGAGTCACAGCTCACCACAGTGCTTGGAAATCAATATGGCCTTAGGCCAGGAACATCCTCATGGCCTTTAGTGGTAACATGGGCCTTGGACCTCAATGCAGCTTCTGGCTGAGATAATAGCACCAACTCAGATAAGGCCCCTGGAAGCAGCATGGGTCCATGGTCTCAGGTGGCAGCACAGGTCACTCAAATCAGTATGTCCCCTGGTGACAGCACGGCCCTCAGACATCCACATGGTCTCAAGAGGCAGCCCAGACCATTGATATCCACATAGACTTTTGGTAGTAACTCAGGCCACAGACATTGGTACAGACTCCAGATGCAGCAGAACCATAGCTCTCAGCTGCAGCTGGAGTCCAAACATTACCATAGCCCCAGGTGGTTTCTCAGGCTCCTCATAGCCACTGGTTCTTCACTGTTCTATCTCCATTTCCACCTCTCTCCACAGTGCGTGAACCGCTTGCGCTCTCTCTCTCTCTCTCTCTCTCTCTCTCTCTCTCTCTCTCTCTCTCT
>JADRCD010077732.1:0-11547 GCA_019843815.1 Montemys delectorum | reverse complement strand
TGGACCTCTTCTGGGCTTCTCTCCTGTGCCCCCACCCCATACCGGATCCTGTTTTCCTTATTTCCCTCCCCCTCCCCTTATCCCACCCAAGTCCCTCCCTCCCTCTGCCATCTCTGTAGCCATACATGTTGTAGGTCTCTCTTAATTGTGATCCATTGAAAATAGAAGCTTCCATGGTGATGATTAAAAAATGTACTTAAATGTTTTCTGTACATTTTGTAACATTGTGCAGTAACCTAAAATGGTAGTGGAAATAATTTACTTACAAATTCTGAAAGAATGCAGAATTTTAAATACCTTTTAAATTACCAAAGTGAGTTATGTTATACAGAAAAAATAGTGTATCATATTTTAAAAGCTTGTAGTGTATAGCTACTTAGTTTCTAAATATTTTAAATAGTATCAATTATTATTATTATTATTTATAGTAGTATTATTTATTATTTTATTATTTGTTATATGTCCTATATTATATATGTTATGTCTTATATCATATATCATCATGTGTCATATATATCATATAGCATATATCATAATCATATATAAGATATCATATATCATCATATGTCACATATCAGATATCATCAGATATCATCATATATCCAATCATGTCAATCATTACCTCCTCCCTGTTCCCTGTTCCTTTTTACCTATTACCTATTATACAATATATATTATACTTAAAACTAATGTACGGGTAATAGATTGATCACAAATAACTATGAGAAAGAAAATTTTTAAAAAATACATATTTCCCAACTAGGCAGTGAGACAATGTGAATTTAAGAAGTAGTTAGAACTTTACAATTCAAACAAAATATTATACCTACAGAAGTATTAGTGATTGAAGTTCTTACTCAAGCATTTTATGGAAGCACTGAGCTCCAGTAAACACTCCATTCAGTGAGCCCCAGTTAACACTCCATTCAGTGAGCGCACTTGAATAGCTTCTGTGCCCCAAAGCAGACATTTATATATAAAGCCAAACTATTAAATTTAATTATTGACTGTAGTTATGAAAGTGAAGACCTTTCAAATGAGAGCAAGCAGAGAATATTTATTTAAAGGTTGCTATGGCCAGCAAGCACTTTGCCATTAGTGGCAGAGGCTCAAAGTGTGCAGGAAATACAGAAACTACTAAGTGTAGGTGGCTGATGAGGCTGTTGCTGCTCTCTGACTGGAGTTAAGGGGAAGGTGGAATTTAGATAACTAGAAACAAAATGCTTTATTCTGTATTTTGTGTTGATTTGGGTGAGAATGGTCCCATAGGCTCATATGTTTGCATGCTTAATCCCCAATTTATTAACTATTTGGAAGGATTAGGATGTTAGACTTAGTGGAGTAGATGTGGCCTTGGTGGAGGAGGTGTGTCCCTGGGTATAGGCTTTGAGCTTCAAACTGGGTCTAGTATCTTTCTCTCTGCCTCACATATGTGGTCCAGGATATAAAGCTCTCAGCTACTGCTCTAGGGCCAAGCCTCTTTGCTTCTCATCATGACAATAATGAACTAACCAGGCTCCCAATTAATTGCTTTCTTTACAGTAGTTGACTTGGCCATACTGTCTCCTCATAGCAATAAAATGGGAAGTAAGACATTTGGGAGTAAGTCTGCCTCTACCTCTGTTTATCTCTGATTGTAAGAAAGTGTATAAAGTAGGGAAACCCAATGGCAGGACAGGACATGTGGTACTGATGGGAGTAGAGATTTCAGCTTGGTTTTCTTAGTGCATGGCTATCATTGGGGGAAGGCTATTGTCATAAGTAGCCTGACCAATACCCATCTGTTTATTCATTTCATATAGACGCCATAATGATTCAGCATATATCAACTGAATGACATATAGTGCTGTGTGATATCCTTTTAAATATTTTATCTTTTTTCCTTTCTTCTTTGAATGTTGTAACAAACCTTATGCACCAGTGTAGCATGAAGTGTGATTCACCCCCTTTTAGCAGTCTGGTTGTAAGAAAAATCGCTGCTGTTAGTGATTTATAAACAATAGCTTGTCATGATCCTTTCTCCACAAATTTGTAATGAATTAATTTATCCTATGTTTTCTATTCACTGTTCCTCAAAAAATGTTCAAAATTGTTCTTTAATCAATAGATATGAAAAATAAGAAAATATATACTGTTTCTCCAAATAATTAGTCTAAATATGGGTTGCTTTCTCATCTTCATAATCAGCAAATTATAGCTCAGAAAGGCTTGCTCATTTCTCAATAATTTTCTCTCTCTGTCTAAATAAATCTTGTTGGTCTTCACTGCACATGAGTCTCTTGAAGGTAGTATGTAGTTCAGTGTTGCCCCTGTGTCCACTTGTTTATATTTTCAGTTTCATAAAAAATTCAATCCACTTACATCTATGGTAATGACTGACAAGTAAATGTGTAACCCCTTCTTGCATAGTTTCTTTGTTACATTTCCTTGTGTTTTGCACTTTACTCATCTCTCATTTCCTCTCTTCATTGGAGAGGAAGTCTAAAAGTATCTAAAATAATGAAAGTCATATAAACTCTAGATATCATGATGGCTACCGTTAGCTGAGGAGAAAAAATTCTTGTCCAGTGTTTATCAGCCCTTTGTAGGGGTCAAATGACCTTTTACAGGGGGCACCTAGGACCATTGAAAACACAGATATCAATATTATGATTCTTAACAGTAACAAAATTATAGTTATGAAGTAGCAACAAAAATAATTTGACTGTTGAGGTGACCACATGAGAAACTGTACCAAAGTACTGCAGCATTAGGAAGGGTGAAATCTATTCTTCCAGTATATGTATAAAGTTTCAGTTATTAAAGGTGAATGTATTCTAGAGGTTGTCTGGAGTCATTTCTGAATATAGGTAACAATACTGTATTATATGGTTAAGTATTTCAATGGAGAAAATCACATTAAATATTCTTATCACAATAAGAAAATAAAAAGGGTAACAATGTCTGACATAGAGAAATAAATATCACAAAAGGAGGTAAAAAAACAAAATATTAAAATAGAGAGGGATGTTGCTAAATCATTTATTTAGCAAATATTGATACTGTAAAGTTAAATTTATAACTAATTAACTAAGAAGAAAATTGTTACTTCTTTTTAAACATTTAACAGATATTCACTACAGATTTTATTAAATGACAATGACATATAAGATGATTTATAAATTTAACATGTTTGTATAGTAGTAGAAACAAAGCTCTAACCAAAGAAAAATACTGAGTTGTTTAAGCTTCACTTTCATTATTTTTTTCATTTCTCTGAATCAGGGAATGATGGAGTAGATAAGAAGAACATCAATGATAGAACAAGCTCATACATTAAACAGAAGTAGTAACTTGACCTAATACTACTCATAGCTTAATGGTTAACCAGGAGAGTTGGGGATTGCCACAAACTTAAAATCAATATTTAATTTATTTTTTGTATTTCTTCCCTTTCCTTATATGTAAGATTTTCCTTTAATCCACTAAACAATTGCATTGAAGTACAGAGAAAAAAATGTGACTATAATCTAAAGTTCCAGTTTCCTCCTTTCCAAGAAGAAAGGCCATCATTGTTATTACTCAACTATACACCTTGTAAAGAATAACAGCAACTTGCCTTCTAGATTTACTACTTCAATAGTGGCACAAATGTTATGACAGTAACTAACCACTTATTAATTGGATTTGCAGTCCACTCCATGAGATAAAATGCACACCTGACATTACTCAAGTGGCCAAGAACCTGAAAATAGGTCATGAGTCTGGGTGACAATCCAGTGCTATTCTCCTAAAGGTAAGCTCCCAAAGAAACATAAAATAAAATGATTCCTAATGGGGTATTGTTATAACCATAAATTCATACTTGACTCATTCCTCAAAGAAGTAGGTGGGAATTAATACACAGATTTACAACTGGAAAATATATAGAATGAAAATTTTTGGATCACTCAGTCATAAAGGAGACATTATCATCAAAGTCTTCTCGGGCTCAGGGATCTATGCAGAAGAACAGGTGAAAGATTATGAGAGCCAAAGCTGATGAATGACCCAAGGCATGAGTCTTACAGACACAAAACTGAAACACACAGGAACTCATAGAGACTTTCACAAATTACCTGAAAGCCAGACAAGTCCCAGAACTGAGAGAGGGACTAGACATGGATTCTCACTGCTAACAAAGAATATCTTTGCAACTGAAACCCACTGGCAAAGGGAATATGAGTTTTCCCCACTGAAGATATAACAATCCCACTTCAGGGAATCCCTGTGTTAAGGAACAGTTGACAAGCACAACACAAACTCCTTGTCTTTTGTGGACTTTTGTTTTAACATTTTTTTGTCTTACTGGTCTTCTGTTTGTTTGCCTTAATTTTTGTTTGTGTGTGTGTGTGTGTGTGTGTGTGTGTGCGTGTGTGTGTGTGTGTGTGTGTGTGTGTTTAAGTGGGGGGAACAAAGTTGTATATGTACAAACTTTCTGTATGTCTTAAAATATTTTTTATGATGTGAAATGCATGGATGCTATTTATTCCTCATCTTTGCTAGACACACCAGTGATTCATTTCTCCATGCACAGGAACTACTCACCTAAAACGATATGATAATGAATCAGTAGGAAAATGAAATTAAAGCTTAGGCATATTTTGGTGATTCAGCCATGGCGTTAAGAAAATATAAGCATCTACTTTCAAAGATACTAACCACTCAGCCAGTGAAAATCATACTTGTACTGCCATGAAGTTAAAGTATAAACTCAGTGGTGGTATAAATAAAAATACACTATTATGAAATATTTCTAAACTCTTAAAAATTAAAAACTAGGTTGATATTCTGGAAGATATATGGAAGATATTTAAACTCAGGTTGTAGAGTTTGCTTTTTAAAAGCCCTACATTTTTTTATTATTTAATAAACAGTCAGATTTATTTTGTCTTTTATGTCATCTTCATAAGAAAAACCATAGCTTCCTAAATTAATAAAGTATACAGTTTTGTCAGTTGTATCAATGACATATTGGTATCTCATGTTGAAATGCAATAATATTGTACAGTGTGATCACGTAATGATGTGATACAGTCTGAGACCTTTGTCTTTAGGCATTATCAGGCAAACCCATATTGGGAAGAAACCATAAGCATTTGGTGCCAACTACCATCTTTATTTCCTGGAATCGTGTGTGTCCTGGGTGCTTCTAAGTTATCATTTCCCTCTTACTTTGGAATCGCTGAACAACCAGAAGCTGGATCATGACAGAGCAGCTAGAGATTAACTCTGCTGCTGATTCCCTTGTCCAGACATCCTTTCCTATTCAGAGAGAGATAGGGTTATGTGACGATAAGGGCTAGAAGAATTTTGTCTGTGTGCAGATACTATTAGCTAACACAGGCCAAAGATAAATGCAGAACTAATTACGCTTTTGAAAATACATGGTATGGTTATCATGTTTTCTTGTTTTTCTCTTAGAAAATGCTTCATTATCACTGCAGAATTACAGTGATATTTACTAATTTTCTTAGGAAGGTTTAGCATGCCTCATATTTAAACACACACACACACACACACACACACACACACACACACTTAATTCACATTCTCTAAATAAACTCATGTGTCTTATTAAGTCTAACAGCCCATCCTATGTCAAAATATCCTGCCTATTTCATTTTATTTTTACTTCCACTATAAAGAATAGTTAACTTTATTCTTCATAAAAGTATTGTTATAATTCTCCAAAGTATTTATGGTAAACTAACAACAAAATAAACTATAACAGAGAATGTAGAAACTTCCCACAAGAAAACAGAGGAAAATTTGGAAGCATGTTCTAAAACAGTACATCATTCATTATACAGTGTTTTGCTATCCTAGGCTGCACAATACACATGCACCAGATGTAGTCAATTTAAACAATACAATAGGTTATGTCTCTGTTTTGCAAAGTGAGCAGGAGTTTCTTGTGACCTCAGCATGGATATGACTGAAAAGATCAATCTTCTTTTCAGAAGGCCAGAACATGGTGTTGCTTCATGATCGAGATTTTGCTGTGACCTTTCCATAGAAATACTTGGAAACATTCCCAGGAACAGAACTCAGAGGAAGAGAGGAAATTTCATCTCAAAAAAATTTTTTTTGATCTTCAAAAGTGGGATTTCTCTGTTAATGCATGGAAGGTGCCAACAGTAAGAATCATATCTGGAGACTATCCCAACCTTGAAAACAACTTTTACCATAACTGATTTGGGGAAGTTTACCTCTTAACCAGTAGGAATATAATACAACCTAAATTATCTCATTATTCGTCTTATAGTCTAGATAAACTTTGGAAGGATTCCGACTCTCAGAAGACTGGTTATTCCTTCCCATACCTGACGAATGAATTCCTTTCTAAGTTTTATTAATTAAAATATAGCAAAAAAAAAACCCTTCTCTCTAGGCTACTAGAGTATAATTTTGTTATAAAACATAAAACAAACATAGTATAGTGTTATGGTTATCCAGGCTTCAGAATATGTCTCTATGTGTTTCTCTAAAGCAGGACCTTATTTTTATGATTCATGAGCTGTGAAATGCATTCTAATTAATTCTGAATATTAATTCATTTTAAAATATCCTATTATGATAACAAAGTACAGAGTATTTCTTTAGTCAGTATAATTAGTCCCATGCTAGGAATAATTTAAAATGTAATGTTGATTGACCATTCTAGTAAATATTGAAGCATGTAGGAAAAATTAGAATGATAGAAAAAATATTTGAAAACTTTAATTTATGCAAAATTATTTAGAATGTGCTATTTTAAAATGAAGACTGTGTGTGTACATGTGTGTGTATACAGGTGTGTGCATACATGTACGTGTCTGTACACTAAAATGTCTCTGTATAAAAAAAGTAAATTTTTTCCAGAAAATAGCTGTTAACAATTATTTATACTGTAGCCATTCTGGTAAATTTAGAGGAAATAGTTGATATAGGTCATTTTCTTCCTTTCTTTCTTTTGCTCTTTTTTTCTTTCTTCCTTTCTTTTTTCTTCCTCATTTCTCTCTTTCTTTCTCCCTTCCTTCCTTCCTTCCTTCCTTCCTTCCTTCCTTCCTTCCTTCCTTCCTTCCTTCCTTTCTTTCTTCCTTTCTTTCTTCCTTTCTTTATTTCTTGTCAGTGGACTTGAGAAATAAAATGCCTCATGAAATAGCTTTATTTTCTTTTACTCCCAGATTTCAATGTGGAGGGATTGTTTAGTGGCCAGTGTTCTTTTTGTGTAAGCCTGATGACTTTACACAGACATTCCTACATACAGTATACAATCTTCACCCCATACACACAATTTAAGGAAACGAACATCTCCCCTCTTTGTAAAAATGTGGGCAGTTCTTGCCAGAACTCAATTGCCCCCTTTTCTCTCCAAACTCAGAGTTTTATGAGACTACTCCAAAATGCTGTGACAATCAGTTTGAGAGACACAGAGACACTAGCCCACAGATTAGTTATGGCTTTGAAAATAGTGTTAATTCATACACAAGGCTAAACTGAATGTAAAGATAGAACTGTTTTTATTATCTGAATGAAAACACACATGTAGAATGGAACAAATAATATGAGATGATAATATTGAAAATGTATTGTTTTGGTACTAAAATTCACATCAGAGAATTTACTTTATAAATATGTACACATCAAACTTTAACGCAAATGTCCTTATTAAGCTGCTTAGCTTTTCAAAATCTCTTCCTGTGCTAGCATAAATAAATATGCAATTCAAAGTACTTCTTAAAAAAATGAAAATTATTTTTTCTGTAGCCATTGTGTCTCCAATCAGAATATATGTGTAAGAGTGTGTTTATCTTTAATAAAAATTGAAATTGAAATATTTAAGAACAGATATTAAACTTTACAGAATACGTTTTTAGCATCATCTAAACAAACCTTCATGTTCCAAGCATGTGATTGCTTAGAAACTGAGAGGTTTCTGTTGTTCGAACACTCTAGACCCTCCTCCATTTACTGTGCTATTCAATTTTCTTGAAGATCCATGCCTACATTTTATCAGAGTGTATTGTAGAATAAGCCAGTCTCATTTCAACTAAATGTGATAATTTGAAAAACTTGAGTTTTGTGAAATCAAAGTTAATAGACAGATGCCTCCATTATAAAGCTCAACTCATGGTTAAAGTCTCAGCAAATGTTTAAAGTTACATTCTGTACACTTTTAAAATGTGAGTAATGACTACAGCTACTAATTTTCCTGAAGAAACCCATTAGCAGTCTCCACGGATGGTATTAAATAAGTGACTGCGTAGGCAGGAACCAGTATACACCACCCAGAAGAAACAGCACTGAGCCCAAATATGCCATGACTAATGTCACATTGAAAGGTTCATTTTGGTGACAAATTTGCAGAATTGTCATCATGAAACAAGTTTAGCTTTCCCGTTTTGTGCTTAAGCCTTATGCACCATGACTACTGATACAGAATGGTACAGAATAATACAGTCTTTTGGAAAACAAGATGTACAGAAACATGAATATATGTTTGGCATAGTTGAATTTATGTGCCATGCTACAGAAAGTATGAGGGAACCAATAAGCCTCTTTAACCAATTCAGTGATGCAACTTGATCTTCAAGATCAGGAAACTCTTCCCAACCTCATTGCTAACGTCATGTGTGGCAAAAAGTTAAAAAATAAAATATTGAAATTTCTTTGCCCAGGCTAACTCAATAGATTCATATTTATAACCGGCCTCACACACATATAAAAATAGTGTTGAGTATGCATGCTAAAATCTCTGCATCATGGTATGAATGCTGGGGACTTCATATATTTATATAACCCTTCTACCCTCAGTAACAGTAAATAAATAAATATTACATGAATGTATAGGTTACAGATACAATTTTTAAATGACTATAAATATAATTAAAATAGTCATGTCATAATGGAAAATAATCAAATTATTTGTAATGTTCAACTTAGTATTCCATTTTATTTGAAATGGATGGACATTCTCTTCCACAGTAATTCTTCTAATGCTTGCACCAGTTAGGTAGAAGACAGAAGAGTTTTAAAGTCACACAGACTGTAACAGAGGAGCTCTTAGGTGTGTCCATTGAATCCTCTTTGTCACACAGCTTTCTCTCTGAAAACCATGGACAGAAAGAGTTGGAGCCTCAATGCTAGCTTACAGTGATCTTTGGGAGATTGTGAAGATAATGAAGAATGCCGGTCACCTAATCTTGGAACCTCAGCTGGAATGTGCTGTGCTCAGAGTATACTCCCTCATATTACAGCACATTATGAACACATGTTAGCAGAGATCTGTAGTCAAACAGGTTCTTAGGTTAGGATTTTCCCTCTCTCTCCCCCCTTCTCCCCTCCCTCACGTCTCGTTCCCTTCTCTCTCTCTCTCCTTAGTTTTTTCCTCTTTTCCTCATTTTGGTTGGCTATTGTCTTTGACACCTACCCAGTTCTTTCAATAGAAAACTCACAACCCAGGAAGGTTGATATTTTAGGCTCTTTGTTCTGTGTGGTCTACAGATAAAAGACTTTTCCTTCCTGCACTGGAGTCTTGGAAGTGTCAGTTACAGGCACCAGACCAGCATTCTGGCCAGAGTCATATTGGGTTCAGAGGCAGTATTCAGAAGGGCTGACATTGTCTCTTGAACTCATTTCATAAGGAGTTAGTTCCACTCAAGAAATCTTGGCCTACTTGGCCAAGCCAGTCCCCCAAAGCCCCATTTTCTAACAATTTCACATAGAAGG
Source organism: Montemys delectorum (assembly GCA_019843815.1). NCBI lineage: Eukaryota > Metazoa > Chordata > Mammalia > Rodentia > Muridae > Montemys > Montemys delectorum. The sequence continues at coordinate 1,815 of JADRCD010077732.1, read as the reverse complement.
ACATGGATTTCAGCAGATGAGTTTTTGTGAAAAAAATAAATATTTGGGTTCCAGAAGCAAAATAAATCAAAACTATGACCTAAAACATGTCCTATGAAATCTATACATTAAGGTATGAGTGCCACTGCCTAGTTAAGTCTTCAACAAAATCATCCCATCATTGTGACTGTTTCCTGATGTTTCCACAGCTGAAGGAGGCTTTTAGCTATAGTTTATTAATAGAGAAAAGGAAAGTCTGACTTAAGAATACTTGAAGCTTCTCTCACACTAGGAAGAAGCCAACATTTAAATAGGAAGCCTCTGAACTTGAGCTGAGTGCCTCTCCAGTACGTGTGGCACAGATAAACCTACAGAGTTTGTATCTCAGATCACTGGGCTCTGATGTAGACCAGCCACAGTTTCAATCCATTCTCTCCTTTGTAGCCTGGAACTCAGGCTTTGAGTTCTGTCTCTTTGGATAAAAGTCATCTTCTTAATACTCATTTTAAAGAAAAGTATTAGCCTGATCTTCTTATCCCTTCTCTGAGCAGTTGGCATATGTTAAGATCCTCTTCATTTTAACACTAACTAACTTTCTTCACACTTAAAAAAATTATCTGAATTAATAAATCACTCTAATAATGCTGTTCGCTGTCACAAGCTGATCTATATCAGGGCCTGGTAGGTTGAACACATGAGAGGTTGAGCAAAACAGAGTCTACACAGCTGATGGATTTGTAAGTACACATTGTACAATCTCCAAGATCAATTGAGCACTTAAAAGTGCTTGAATGTGTGGTAAATTTTAAATTAAATAAGTTATTTGGACTTATGCATTTTTGTTTGACAATATTCTTTGAACAGTTAATTTGTAGTTTTACTCTTTTCACATTTTCCAATTATGGGGTAAAGATAACATGTCTTAAATTTTTCATCCTTTTCTTTGAAAAATAAATTAACAGAAAGGATATTAACTGTGTGCAACATATTCATTTGAGATACATATATACTGGGGTAGGTTAAAGTCCAGCACACTAACGGGAACTATTCACTTGTGTATTCTCCTAGAACTCAAGCATTGGTATTAGCAACAGTGGCTGTGAGATTAAGGCCGAAGCACTCTCTAACTGTATTTTTGTGTCTTTTGATCAACACCTGTCCTTCCATTTCTCTTGGAGTTGCTCTGGCATATCCCGACTTGACAAAGTTCATTATTTGTGGTCCATGTTTGAGTGAATTCAAGGCAGACTTGTTTGGGGACCTGGTTTATTTTACTTAGCAAATAAATTACTAACAGTTTCTGATACACACACATATATGGAGGATATCTAATGAATGGTACTCATTTGTCCTTCTGAGTCACGGTCTGTTTATGTAGGGAAATGATTCTTTTCATGGTCAGATATGCATTTGACTTCATAGTGTCAAATCCTGGCTACACTGATATCTTCATATTACTTAGGGACTAAATGCTTACCACTTTTATTAAAATATTGTTTTCAGCTAGGTATGCCAGTCTATACTCATGATCCTATAACAGTGAAAGCAATAAATAAATAAATAGATAGATAGATAGATAGGATTAGAAGTTCAAGTTTATCATGTGCTGCATAGTGAGTTTGTGTCTAATATGGCTTCATAAGCTCCCACTCAACACACACACACACACACACACACACACACATACACACACACACACACACACACACAATCATGAAAATTTCATTTGAAAGTGATAGGTAAATTGTCAAAATGGACGCAGAAGCGTGCATTTGATCTGAGTTAGCAATATGGTCTACATGATAAAGATGACAAATCTTAAAAATCAAAAAAATT
>JADRCD010077722.1:0-10838 GCA_019843815.1 Montemys delectorum | reverse complement strand
TATGTTAACCACCAGTTGAGCCAGCACCATTTGTTGAAAATGCTGTCTTTTTTCCACTGTATGGTTTTAGTTCCTTTGTCAAAGATCAAGTGACCATAGGTTCATTTCTGGGTCTTCAATTCTGTTCCATTGATCTACCTGCCTGTCACTGTACCAATACCATGCAGTTTTTATCACAATTGCTCTGTAGTACAGCTTAAGGTCCGGGATTGTGATTCCACCAGAGGTTCCTTTATTGTTGAGAATAGTTTTGGCTATCCTGGGTCTTTTGTTATTCCAGATGAATTTGCAAATTGCTCTTTCTAAATCTGTTGCAAATATTATTTTATTAAGTGTTTTCTTCCCCATGTCTAACTCGGATTCAGTAAATACCAGCATATATTGTCCATTTAGTCACGTTCATGTAATTTAAGATGAAATGCCTTTAAATTACCTGCTGTGTCTAGCGCTGTACTAGGTACAAAGAAAGGAAATATGACATCAGGTGAGACTGAGTGCTTTAAGGATGGTAACACTGCAGACTCACACTGAGACTTGGATAATTTGCCCAACACCCCCTTTGAATACATTGTCATAATAATACTTGCATCCATGTGCCTTCTTCGTTGTCTCAGTAACAACCTATAACAACAAGACCATCTTCCTGAGATGTGTCAGGGGATTTGGGCTTTTATAATGAACACAATAGAATTGCTATTAAGGAGTGCAAGGTCACATGCCTAGTAAAGGTCACACATATAGTATGGCAAACTTCATAACAGCAGTAGGTTTTACAGGCATTTCTCCTAATTCAAAAATGATTTTATTGCTTCCACTTTTCCCTCAAGCTACCACCTTGGTAGCCAGCTCATTTATATGTATTGTCATGACTTCCCCATATCACTGGAATTCCTCAGTTCACTAAAGGCTGACATCTACCTAGCCTTCATTTATACTTCCCTAAGAAAACCCACCTACATCTTCCTGGTAGTGAAGTCCAGGAGTGTTATCAGACTTTCCAAATCTACACTTTTTCTGCTGTGATGTTACCATTAATACACAGGATCATTGGCATTTGTGTATCAGACTAAACTCCACCCACTGAGTTCTAACATGTCTGCCTAATGTAATTCAACACCTTGTAAATGTTGCTCAGGCCAGTGTAACTCAGGCTGAGCAAATATATCACTTCTACTCCAGATGTATGCTTTCTGATTCTATTTCCATGAAGAAAGACTTCCATCTATTAATATTTAAGAATTACTATTGGTGCTTTGTGTCCTTAATGCGTCCATTCCTCAACATTTCTGTTCCTGCTCTTAAAAATATCCATGCCACATATCCTGCTGCTACTGACTCCTCTTGGTATTGTGTCCCAAACAATCTAACATTTCTCTAAAATAATACTCTGCAAGAGGTGAAGGTCACTTTTCAACAAGGCAGACTTATATTTTCCTTGATGGAATTATCTTAATGATTCTCATTTCCTAGTTATAAATGAACAAGATGTATAAGGAAATGACAATAGATTTGAGAATTCAGGAAGTCACACAAATTCAAATAGACCAAGATACAGTAAAAGCAGATCATTGGAATGTCTGACTCCTAGTGCTGAAGTAACTGAGATTCAGTAAATTCAAGTTTTCATACAGAACTTATAGGGTTGGAGAAAATTGCGTTGGTTTCACATCTACCCATGGACTCTTGCTATGAGTAGGGAAAAAGAACACTTGTTACCAGAGCCAAATTTATCTCTGTTCATGAAATTTTCAGCCTAGCATTGGAAATTAAATGACAGTTCCTAGAAACTAGCTTGCACGACGGGACTGTTAAAGGCAGCTAATGCAAAGAAGATGGCTGCTGTAATAGATGCCACTCACATGCCATGCCCGTCACATAGGTGTGGGTGACCTGAATCTGCCTTCTGTGATATGAAAATCATGAGATCTCACTTGTTATAGGACTTCATGTATATGAAAGTGCAGAATGAAGGAATCTATAGAGACAGAATGCTGCTCATGGTTTAAGTGAAATGAAGGTAGGGAGGTGAAAGCTAAAAGGCCAGCATTTCTTTTATCGTGATGGAATACTACAAATGATTTCTGGTGATGTCTGCTCATACTTGTGAATATACTGCAAACAATGGAGTGCATACTTAGAGAGAAAAAATGTATGGGATGTGAAAACTTGTGTTTTACAAAGATGAAATAATATTATATACTTCTAAAAGTTTTTAAAGTTTTAAGACCTTTCAAAGAGTCGTAGTTTTGATTTTTTTTCATGTTTTGAGTGTTTTGTGTGGTAAATCTCTAGCCCTGTTTAATTTCCAGATGCTTGATGTACTTCATCCCTTTCGAAATGCTAAATTAATTAGAAATCTAGTGGTAATCTTTAAAATCTATGACATTAAATATCATTTCAAATAAAACAAGGCTTTCTTTCAAATCCACCTTTGGATCAAAAGTTATTAATAAATAAATAATACTAAGATTTTATCCAGCTTTTAGTTCAATGAATCAATAGTGAGGAAATATTTTTAAATGTATGTTGGAAGGAACCCCATTGTTAAGAATAAATGTTCCAGACACCCCTGAACTCTAGGCAGATGCTATGTTCTAGGAATAGTGTTACCTCCTATTAAAAAGCAAGCTTCTCTGGAATAGTAACATGTTAACAATGTTGAGGGTGATGATAGAGACAAACTCTGGGTAATAACACATGATTATAGAATCAGGAGAAGCTGGACATGGATGCGTGATGGGAGCTACACATGAGACCACCATGTGGGGAAGCCAGGGTAAAGGTAGAGAAGAAAAAAAGCGATTCCAAATTAGCATCCCTAACTGCCAACCCCCTACTCTGACTGGCCCCATGGCTGCAAATGAATATTCTTTTTCTTCTGAGTGCCTCTGTCTAAAGTGCAAGCCAAGCAACATTAACTTAGGATATTTCAGTAACTGAATTATAAAAGGAGGAAGAACCAAAGCAGAGATAGTGTAAGCCTAAAATCCCAGCACCGAGAAGTAAAGACATTGAAACATAAAGACTGCAAACTTAAGGGCAATCCAGGTCATATAAGAATTTGAGGTCAGAGGGGGCTAAATGATATTCTGACTCAAAACACTATAAAAAAATAAAAAAATAAGAAGTGGGTGAAATTACCTTTAATTATTTTAATTCAAACTCAAATTATCAAAAACAATTAACATTTAACAATGACTTGATTACTATTAATGAGATATTCTGTATTCATTTCTTGCTAAATATTTGAAATCTGAGATGTGTTTTATTCTTTTGGGGAGATCTCACTTTACAGTAACCACTGGTTGCTAAATTATTGCCTGAAGAAGGGACGGGCCTCTTCTCCCTTCTCCATGAAAAACTAACTAAAAAGCAGAAGTATCTATGAATGCCAACAGTTCCCTAACTCAAGCATTCTGCAATTCTCACCTAAAGAGGTTTTTTGTTTTGTTTTGGTTTGGTTTGATTTGGTTTGGTTTGATTTGTTTTTTTGTTTTTGTTTTTTTTTTTTTTGTATTTCTAAAAGTCTACAATTGTAAGTGCTATGACCTCTGACTCTTCTCTGCCAAACATAATTACACATCATCTCAAAGCTAGAGTCATTAACAACTGCTGTGAGATTATTCATTCTTGATGTTTTTTATATGATCTTTTGGCATCCTTGAGTTGGAAACATAAATTCAGGAACCAGTGGGTAAACTTCCACAGAAAGCTTCTCACATTGTCACAGTCTTATCACTCGTGATATGTATGCTTCCCTACATGTCTGCACTGTAAAGCATCAAAGCTTCTAAAAGCAGACCCCACACTTTAAAAAGAAAACAAACAAACAAACAAACAAACAAAAATCCTTGAATCTCAACCCAGGTGTCTCCCTCTAACCTGACTTCACTGTAAAGCAATCTTTTACATATGCCATTGCCCGACACATCAGCAGAGGGCTCAGTAGGAACTGCCACCTGTGCTACCCCTGGCCACACACAGAAGAAATGAACAGGCTTGGCATGAATTCCTTCCAATTATGAAGTACTCATGAATTACTAGAGAGGTGAATTGGTCAGTCTCTCTTATATTGATTTCCACCTACTGTTATGACTTCTGGTATGCCCACAATGGAATATGCAATTTTGTTCTGCTCTATGAGAGATTTTGGAGCCTCTTTTATTCTTGTCCAGAAATATATGCCACTCAAGATGCAATGAAATGATAGATGAGACATCTTTTATTCTTAATTACTACAAGAGCAGGCAGCATGCAGCTCAAAGGCAATACAGAAACAGTTGAAATTTCCCTGTAGGATATTATCTCATATATATATTTAGAACTCCCTGGCATGGGTCTTGGGTTTAAATGACTGAACAGACCATTTTGGAAATATTGAAATGATACTAATGAAAGAACAACACTGGGTCACATGTGCATATTCCAAGAAAGTTTGTTGACCATTTATTGTATGCCTCACACTGGGTTTGGTCTTGGGCATGCACAAAATAACTCTTGCATTGTACAGTATGTTATTCAATGGCATATTTACAGAGGTGTGAATAGGAAGGATTTCCAATGAGAAATATTCATTTATTCCTGCACTCAGCATTTATATCTTTGCACTCAAATATTATGAAAGGTACAAGAAAAGTCTCTGTTCTAAGGAACGAGCGCTAAAGAATATATTACATGGAAGGCAAGCAAAGACTATATAACCACACAATGAACAGAAGACAATTTAAATAACTACAGTGTAGTCCCATCACTGTGGAGCAGGCAGCACATTGTCCAGGAACAATGTTCAGATCTAAGGCTATAGGTTTGAGTCTTATCTCAACATTAGGCAAAGTTCACAAGTTTGGTGGACCAAAGATTTTCCTTTACAATGAGGTAATGATATATACTATCTTAGTTCCAGAAAATCTGTGAGATATTAATATCCTAAAATATAATATTACATATTAATTAATGCTGTAACATATCCCCTCTGGTAGTGTGACTAAATGTGGCCAATTCCATTGGCATACTCAGGAGGTGCTACAAACCCTCAGGGAAAAGGAAACAGCACAGCACAGTTTATGTGCTCTTCTCTCCATTCTTTTAAATGCTGTGGAAGACAGCACTTCACAGATACGATTTTTTTTATATGGAACATAGAAGTCCAGACCTTTTGTTATGAGCTCTCCAGGATGTCTGATGATAAAAATTTAGAGGATTAAACTTTAGGGATCGTGTGAAGTATAAAGATAACATTTAAATTATTCCAAATAAGAAAATTGAAATAAGGAAGGTGAAATATTACATGTTGGAAGTTCTGCAGTTTGCTCAGTCATTGAAAACTAAAGCTGAAGTCTCTGGATTTGTTTCCTCCAAACTTCTCACGGTTTCTCTGTCTTCAGTAAATGTAATTAGAAAATGTTAAGCAAGGTGCTTTCAAATCCTATCATAACTACTAACCTACCTGACTCATTGTATCTCCTTGGTCAAAGTCATGTAAATGTGTGGAGAAAATGAACAAAATTGAGACAGAGGGAATATACTCCCATATCATAAGTAGAAGTACTTAAATAACTAAAAATTTAGAACTCATCCAGTAATTCTTAAAGGAATGCCATCTAGTAGCTGGTTGGCCCTTTGTTGCTAAAATCTTCTTGAATGGAAGAGGCAGCAGCCTGTAGCTGATGTGGCTCCCATTAATGTCTGTTTTTATCCAAACATTTCCCTACAGGTACATGAAGGAACTGGACATGAAAAAGAACCCAAGAGTTAAAATGTGTGATTATCACTGATGGATAAAAAAGAAGATGGTGGGTAAAGGCAATCTAATTACTAAGAAGGCTCTGGGACTCAACTAATTGCAACTAAATCGAGGGGAAAACTACACTGAAGGTAATTTTTGACCATTTGAATTTGATCTACAAAAAAAGAAATGCTTAAAAACAGAGGCTTTCATTAAAAATCCCAAAAGATGCAAGATTATGTTGTAGTAAATATTATTTGGGGGTTTCTTGCCTTGATCATATAGTTCCCCAGTAAAAGACACAAAGCCTTTCTATTTATAATAAACCTCACAGCACTAGAGCTGGGCAGATATCAGCCCTCTCTGCTCTTTTGTCTACTTCCCTGTCATTAACCCCGAGACATCACTTACCATGTTTCATCTAGACTGCTCCTACTCCAATGACTGGTCTTCATGGTCATGCACTCACAATCCACTTACCTGGTGGTACCTTCCTCCCCTTCCCTCTTTCTCCTTCTTCCTTCTATCTTTCCCCCATGGCCTCTTCCTCAGACCTGGCTCCTCAACTCCTGGAACCTAAGCCCCGCTCACCTCTCTTCAGCTCTACAGGCTGTAAGCATCTTTTTTAACCAATTACAGATAACTGGAGGTTGGGACGTTGGGGAGATTATACAATAAAAGCTGGTTAGTGTAAGGACATGGTCTTGGAGCAACCAGATCTTAAGGTAGAGAATTAACCCACTACAAGATGCAGAGCAGATTATAGTGATATGTTATGTGATAAATCCCCAAGAAGCTGTTTGTTTACAGGCAGTTCCACATAATTCCAATAGAGATGGGAATATCCAGAAAAGAGAGAGATCCCCAGAGCTACTTGAGACAGTTTAGCTCCTATGCTCTTCCTCTTTTTATAAAATTTATCTTTTATTAGATATTTTCTTTATTTACATTTCAAATGATATCTGCTTTCTCGATTTCCCCTCTGGGGAAAAAAAAAAAACCTATTCCCTCCCCCCCTTCTGCTGCTCATCAATTCACCCTCTCCCACTTCCTGGCCCTGGTATTCTCCTGGTATGCCCCCTGGGGCATAGAGCCTTCACAGGAACAAGGGCCTCTCCTCCCATTGATGACCGACTAGGCCATCCTCTGCTACATATGCAGCTGGAGCCATGAGTCATACCATGTGTACTCTTGGGTTGGTGGTTTAGTCCCTGGGAACTCAGAGGGCACTAGTTAGATCATATTGTTGTTCCTCCTATGGGACAGCAAACCTCTTCAGCTCCTTGGGTCCTTTCTCTAGATGGCTGTGAGTTTCTACTTCTGTATTAGTCAGGCACTGGCAGAGCCTCTCAGGAAACAACAATATCAGGCTCCTGTCAGCCAGCACTTGCTGGCATCCACAATAGTGTCTAGGTTTGGTGATTGTATATGGGAAGGATCCCCAAGTGGGGCAGTCTCTGGATTATCCTTCCTTCAGTCTCTGTTCCACACTTTGTATCCACACTTTGGTCATCCTTCTTTTGGAGTTTCCTATGGTTTGTGAATTGTATCTTGGGTATTCTGAGCTTCTGGGCTAATATCCACTTATCAGTGAGTGCATACCATGTATGTTCTTTTGCGATTGGGTTACCTCACTCACAATGATATCCTTGAGATCCATCCATTCCCCTAAGAATTTCATAAATTCATTGTTTTTAATAGCTGAGTAGTACTCCATTGTGTGAATGTGCCACATTTTCTGTATCCATTCCTCTGTTGAGGGACATCTTTGTTCTTTCCAGCTTCTAGCTATTATAAATAAGGCTGCTATGAACATAGTGGAGCATGTGTCCTTATTACATGTTGAAGCATCTTCTGGGTATCTGCCGAGAAGTGGTATAGCTGGGTCCTCCAGTAGTACTATATCCAATTTTCTGAGGAACCACCAAAATGATTTCCAGAGTGGTTGTACCAGTTTGCAATCCCACCAGCAATGAAGGAGTGTTCTTCTTTCTCTACAATCTTGCCAGCATCTGTTGTCACCTGAGTTTTTGATCCTAGCCATTCTGACTGATGTAAAGTGGAATCTCAGGGTTGTTTTCATTTATAATAGCTCTTGGCTATTATAAATAAGGCTGCTGTGAACATAGTGGAGCATGTGACCTTATTACATGTTGGAGCATCTTCTGAGTATATGCCCAGGAGTGGTATAGCTGTTGAATCTAATAGAAAAGAAAGTGAGGAAGAGTCTCAAGCACATAGGCACAGGGGAAATTTTTCTGAACAGAACACCAATAGCTTAGGCTCTAAGACCAAGAACTGACAAATGGGACCTCATAAAATTGCAAAGCTTCTGTAAGGCAAAGGACACTTTCAATAGGACAAAAAAGCAAGCAACAAATTGGGAAAAGATCTTTACAATCCTATATCTAATAGAGGGCTAATATCCAATATATACAATGAACTCAAGAAGTTAGACATCAGAGAGCCAAATAACCCTATTAAAAAGTGGGGTACAGAGCTAAACAAAGAATTCCCAACTGAAGAATACTGAATGGCTGAGAAGCACCTAAAGAAATGTTAAACATCCTCATTGCTCATAAGGGAAATTCAAATCAAAACAACCCTGAGATTCCATCTCACACCAGTCAGAATGACTAAGATCAAAAACTCAGGTGACAACAGATGCTGGAGAGATTGTGGAGAAATAGGAACAGTCATTGCTGGTGGGATTGCAAGCTGGTACAACCACTCTGGAAATCAGTTTGACTGTTCCTCGGGAAATTGGACATAGTATTACCTGAGGACCCAGCTCCTGTGCTCGTAAGAGGCCATCCCTCTCCTCTAGGTCTATGTGTGTTACAAACAGATGTTCCACTGTGGTTCCTAGAGTTCTCTTGACCTAGCATTGGCTTCCCTCTTGATACACCTGATCTTGTTGGTCAGCAACTACCTATCTTTTTTTGCATAGGAAAGAAAGCAGCCTGGACCAATATGGAACATGGAACTAAAGGGCAAGAAGTCACCAGTAGCCAACCAGCATTTACTGACTACCTGCATGGCAGAGTCCACTTACTTGAGACTGTAGTATCTTTACTGTCAAAAGCCCTTCTTTAACAGGGGTTATTTCTCATTGTCTCTGTCCTCTACTTGCCATCTATCTTCAACAATTTAAAAGCAGGTTAAGAGACCATAGATCACATTATACCTGTACCTAAAATTCTCAATTGTCTGTGACTAAACATAGAAAAAAATAATTCTATTCTCAACCTACCACACAAATTCCAGCCATATTGGAAATCTTTCTCTTTGTTGAAACTGTCAGGTTTTTCTCCAGGCGGGGGCAGTTGCTTCAGTGGTAGATGCTATCCATGAATTGTCCAGTAGGGCTCCATCTTTAACATGCCCTTCAAGTCAGAAGGCTTTTCTGGTCACCTACTCTTGCCCCCATGCCCACCTGTGCATATTCTTTTTTTTTTCCATTTTCTTTTGCTGTAGCATTTAGAGTCATTTGAAATGGTTCTGTTTATCTATGTATCATCTCCTGCCTCATCTGTTCCCACTCTTCCAGAAGTAATAATATTTTGAAAAAGCAAGAGATTTTCTGAATACAGTGCCTGGAATGTTCCCCAAAGACCACAATGAAAGGTGGCAGCTTCCACTGTGGAGCCCCATCTGCACTGCATCTTCATTGTAACCAGCTTCTCTGAATCATTATCTCCACACAAAGTAGCTCTACAAAATATCCTTGGAAGCCATTGTGACTGCTTATGCTTCTGGAGAACAGACTGTTTCACAAGCCTGGCTAGAACTGTGCCTTAGATGTCCTGCCTGGTGAATTTAAATCGAGGAAAGGAAACATGTGAGTGGGCCCCTTCTTCTCTATACTCTTCAGTTAAGTTACAGCTGAAGCCCTATAACACAAGCCTGAAAAGCTTTGTTTGTTTGTTTGTTTTAAGTACTATTAAGGATGATGCAATGGAGAAAGAATGATCCAATAAGAATGATCCAATGGAGAAAGAAACAAATATACAAGACCCGTGATCCTGGAACACAGATGCCTAGTCTGAGTTCCTTAAAGCCTCATTCCTAAAAGGTACAGTTATTACCATATGGGAACCCAAGAGGTTTGTGGGCAAGAAATAAACTCAACAGTCGCTAGCTTTAGCCAGACACTGAAATGTAACAAATGGTTGTTGTTAGTCTTTGCTAACCTCTCTGGAACAAAGAACCCATGCTTCTTCAATTCTCTTCAGAGACAGAATTCACATTAACATTCATTATTTTTTTCTGATGATGGGCCTAGGACACATTAATCACACACACACACACACACACACACACACACACACACAGGGGGGAGGGGGAGGGGAGGGGAGAGGGACAGGGACAGGGAGACAGAGACAGGGAGAGAGACCTTACCACAGTGAACTGGAGAATACTGCTCTCAAGGATCCACTTATGAGAAGGACTCATGCTTTTTAACTTAATATAGGGTTAGCTATAATCTCCTCCTCCTCCTCCTCCTCCTCCTCCTCCTCCTCCTCCTCCTCCTCCTCTTCTTATTCTTATTCTTATTCTTATTCTTATTCCACTTCTTCCTCTTCATCATCATTATCATGATCACCATCATCTAAAATGTGAGTTCTATAGGTAGCATACTGTCTACTCTCTGGAAATAAATCACTAGAAATTTAGGAAAGTATAAAATATATAAAATTCTCCCAGCTCAGTATTTGTCAATGAATGTTGAACTACAAGATGTTACTAAGTTGAAAAATTGAAGACATGATGACACAATAAGGGGAAAGGATGATGTGTTTCAAGAAGTTGATCACTTTTCCTTGGCAGATTTTTGCAGCTTATTGAAGGTGCGTGAATGACACATGAGCCAGGAACCTAAGAGATCACATTTGCTCATCCAGTTAGCCAGAAAACCCTTTTCTCATGGAGTGGCTTACTGGATCAGTGTTCCATGGGACACCAATTTTGGATATACTTATCTTTTTTTTATTAGATGTTTTCTTATTTACAATATCTCCTTTCCCAGGTTCCCCTCCCAAAAAACGAAAAGAAAAGAAAAGAAGAAAAACAAATAAAATTTTTAAAAAAACTAAAACTAAAACAATCTCCT
>JADRCD010077700.1:10219-28578 GCA_019843815.1 Montemys delectorum | reverse complement strand
AAAAGCTAAGAGAGTAAGAATGATCACAATGTATGGCCCTTCTACCAACACTGTGTTTATGTTTTCGCATAGAATATGGTCAAAAGACAGGACGCCAGGGAACTAAGGCCTCAGAAACCCCAGGTGAAGTACTGTGTTAAGCCTCGGACCTTAAGTCAGACATACCACACTGGAACAGACCATTTCCCAAGCGAGAGCTAAGAGTAGAACTGCATCTGTGTGCTTTCCTGTGTGCTTGAGTCTCCTGGGTGCTTCTGCTACGCTGTATCCCAGAATTAAAGCAAACTTAGAATTGTTAAGTTAAGACAGTGACACTTGCCTGCTAACTTGAGTGTCTTCAAGCTTTACATGACATTTCCATGTTCATACTAGACCCGCGAGTGCAGGCTTCCATCTGATATTTAATATAGCCAAGACATAAGGTCTCGAGTTAACTGAAAACTGCCTTTTAAGAGAGATGGGCCCCGACTAATTTTAAACATTAAGCTGAATATAGATCAGCAAGGTTATGTGGTCACCTCTTCAGTTAGTAACAACCCAGGTGCTCTCAATCAGGTCCTCTGCCAGCAGAGATGGCTGGAGGACATGGCAGCTTCGTTAGCAGAGACAACAGAATGCAAAGCTACGTGGAGAGGGCCCCAGACTATCAGATAACACCCTCCCAATGCGGAGGAAGCCGGCCGGCAATAAAGACATCTCCTAAAGAGCAACTGATACTAGATTCCTTACTGCGATTAAAAAATAAAATTAGCTTTCATCAAGTTTCTGCCCAGTGCTAAAACAAGTACCGTTTTACGTAGTGCTTACTATCTCCAAATGGTGGAGAAAGAGGCGGTGAAGACGCTTGCCTGTGCTATGGCCAGGGTTGGACTCTGCTGAACTGCTCCGCTCACAACATACAACTCCTAAAAGAACCATTAGGCATTTCTGTAAAAGTCTGTCATACACACGCACACACACACACACACACACACACACACACACACACACACACACCCTCTCATGGGAATAAAAAAACATGGTTCCACTTACTAAAGGAGCACTTATTCTCTTGGTTCCAAGAGTCAGTTTGATCTTGTAACGGGTAACCCAGTTAACATGTTTCTTAAGATTTAAAAGTATTTTCTAAGAACAAGTGCTCATAACCACATGTGAATGTTTCTACCCATAAATGAGATTTTTTTTTTTTTTAACATCATCCTGTTTCTCTCCTTTACTTTCTGTAGCATCCCCTAGCAAACTCCTGCTGTCTCATACATTGGTTTCTCTGAGTGGCTTGATAACCCAACATTTTAAAAACACGTTTTATGGAGACATTAATATAGTAACATTACATTCAAACCTAGCCATGTCATAGCTGGATAAAGCAAAGTGAGTCACACAGGGAGACTTTTCAGTTGTTCTGTAGTCCCTCTGCACCTATCTAAACACACTTTTATTCACAAGGAACTTCAGACTGAAAGCAATCCTACTGTAAAGTCAGAGGTACAAGCCCACATAAAGAACATATCCGCTGAAAATAGCACCTTCGGAGGCCACTCAAATAGGAAGAGCACCTGCCAGACTCAACAAATTTGCCACTGCCGCCTGGAGGAAGGTATTTACCTGCTTCGGTGTCTGTCTGGGGCCTGGGCCCTGAGCAGTAACAGCATTCTAAGAAGATGATATAGTTCAGAACATTGAAAAAGAGCCCGACAACCCCAGCACTGAGAACCAGCAGGGGCGCCTCTGTCTTCTGGGGACTGATGTATCTCTTGATGGCTTCTATCAGGATGCTGAACATCAGGGCCACAGCAAACACGGAATTGCCAAATGCCCCTAGGACATCTGCCCGGAGAAAGCCATATGTGCTCTTCTTGTGCTGCCTGACATTGCTGGCCCTGACGCCAAACAGTCCGATGATCATGGACAACAAGTGGGACAGGACAGCAAAGGCATCCGAGGACAGGGAGAGGGAGTTGCCGATATATGCGATCATCAGCTCCATCACGAAGAGGGCCACGCTGACCACACACATGAGGATCAGACGGAAGCTTCGGCCTGAGTATCGCCCCATAGCTGCGGCAGCTCCTCTTCCTCAAGGCAAGAACTCCTAGCAGACTTAGAGATTACAACTCCTGGATAACTCTCCCCTTCAGCTTTTCAGCGCCTGTCATATTTGAAAATCACCTTTTATAAGCTGCTATAAAGCCATAAAGCAGTTTAAAGGGCAATTAAGCAAGACATGTCACGTGAGCCTGGGTTTGTGGAAATGGAAGTCACTGGCTTCAGGTGTAGACTTGAGAATTGTTTGTTTGGATGTTTAATTACAGGGCTTCGTGTCTTTCTTCCGGTCGGAGCTTACCCATAGGCAGAGTCCTCCCAGCTTCTGACAGCGGGCAGTAATGGCTGTGATAAAGCAAGCCAGTTGGCATCAATGGCCATGTCTGGTCTCCTAGGTGTATAGTTTTGAATGTAATCTGTGTGAGATGGAACGTTCTCGGTGGCCAACCCAGAGCTATATACCAAGCATACAGCCGTTCTCATTGTTTTGCCCACTGACCTCTAACCTGGGACAAATGGTTGAGGTGCCTACTTAACACAGTGATGTGGACCTGGCTGCCAGGTTCTCCCTGCACCTCTCAGTCTCTACCTGTGAAGAGGTCCTCCTGGCTGGCATACCTTGCCTACGACCCTGAACTCTCCAGCTTAGGGGGCTGGGCTGCTCTTCACTAGATAATCTAACCATTTTGGTTACCTGCTCTTTTTTGTACCCTTGTGCCTCCTAGCTGCTGCATCTGGCTCCCCTCTCTCCTTCCCTTCCACATATAGTCCAGCTCAGTCTGCTCATGTCCACTCTGGATTCCCAGATGTCCCTGCTTCTGGCTGTGCTTCCCCCCCATATCTACAATTACCCTTCTCCACCACACCTGGGAACAGTCATCTTTCATTTTACTTTTCACTCAGCCTCCAAGTTAAGCTACCCTACCTCCAGTCTTCGTAAGAAAGGCAAGAGAACCACCCTCAATGGTCAGGAAAGGTTCGGATCTTCAAACTGGAGGAGCTAGTGACACAATGTTTTAGGAAGAAAGCCAGATACTGACTTAACTGATGGAACAAATTTGGATTCTACTTAAAAAACACCTTAGGCTGTAGGCACCTGTCAAGTGACCTATATTGTTTGGAATAGCCACCTGCTATATAACGTTTCTGAATTAAAAAGGGTTTGTTTTAATTGCACTTATTGGAGGTTAGCATGCCCATGTAGAAGTCAGAGGACTCTTTGGAGTCTGTTCTCTCCTGCTACCAAGTGGGTTCTGGTGATCATCTTCTAAACAGTAGGAGTGACAGATAGCTGTGTGACCGATAGTAACTACAATAGGGGTGACTTTTTTCACAGCTGATCAAAAGACCTTCTCTTCAGTTGTTTTATGGGGTTTTTTTGTTGTTGTTGTTTTTTGTTTTTGGAGACAGAGTTTCTCTGTGTAGTCCGAGCTGTCCTGGAACTCACTCTGTAGACCAGGCTGGCCTTGAACTCAGAAATACACCTGCCTCTGCCTCCCAAGTGCTGGGATCAAAGGCGTGCGCCACCACTGCCCGGCATTGTTTTATATTTTAGGAAACATTCAAGACTCAGAGCTATGCAACTGGCAGCCCAATGAATTTCTCTTGCTAATTCCTACAAAGCTTTCATGTATGCAATCTACTGGTACAGTAAGATTATCTGAAAGTTCTTTGATGAAGAACTAGAAATTAACACAGTATAACACAGGTGCCCTAGTAGACTTGGCTCGGAGCCAATAGCATGTCTACCGTGTTGTCTTTTGCAGCAGTGAGCACTGGGTAAGTGGCCGCTTTTGTGACTCATGCAGTCTGACTCTAAATTCATGGGTTTCACATTTGAAGATTCAACTGACTTCGGGTTAAAAACAAGTGAAAGCTGGGTAGTGGTGGCACACACCTTTAATCCTAGCACTTGGGAGGCAGAGGCAGGTGGATTTCTGAGTTTGAGGCCAGCCTGGTCTACAGAGCGAGTTCCAGGACAACTAGAGAAACTACACAGAGAAACCCTGTCTCAACAAAAACAAAAATTGTAAATTGCATTTGTACTTACATGGAAACTTAAACAATGTAGCAACTATTTACATAGCAGTAGATGTTGTAGATAGCCTGTAGATAATTTAAAGTGTATACAGGGAGTTCAGACTTCATGGGAATATTCTCTACCGCCTTTATAAGGGACCTGGGCATTGGTAGACTTCTGTGGTGGAGTCCTAGACCACAACCGCCATAGATCCCAAAAGATGGCTATGTCTGGCTTCCGGCCGTCAATTTAAAGCAAGCAGTTCCTGCACCCTCTTAAAAAGCACCCACACTTCTCACTTTGGTCTTTTCGTCTTGAGGTCACTAAGCAAACCCACTCTGCAGTCCAAGCTAACCGCAAACTCATGATCTTCCTGCCTTAGCCTCTCAAGCGCTAAGGAGCTCGGACGGGCATCACACCTGGCACATTAGCTCTCTTTAAGATGTGAAGTTTGAAAAGGTTTGATATTTTAGCTGACCCCCAATTTTAGAAACAATCCAACTTATCAGAGATGTAATTTTAGTAAATGATCCCTATTTTATTTTAACTAGAGTTCCTTTAAATAATGACTTTTGGAAGGGGAGGGGGCGCCAAACTCCAGGCTCTTCAACGTTTGTTCTACTCATCAGAAGCTTCAAAAAATAATAATTAAAAAATAAAAATAGCTCCAGGAGCCCACTCCCCTCCCAGATGACCTAGGATCACAATACAAAATAAAAAATGCATGATCTATGTTTTATGATTTTTGCCATGAATTAGAAAAACAAATCAAAATAAACAATTTCATCTCTTTAGTTTCTACTAGGTTTCTCCAAACCAACATATACACTTTTTAGAGGACGAACTTCACTATGACTAAAACCATATATTAGCAGTGACTTCCAGTTGGTCCTGTGAAATCTGTATCAACTCTGTACGATGTGCTAGGCACTGCTCTAATGATCTCATTGTGCAAGTAGAGGAAACTAGGTATCTGACTTTTCCCCATTTTCCAAAACCCAGTTTACACTGGTCTGAGGATGGAGAGTTAAGACAAACATCCGGAACTACCACAGCTAGTAAGAAACTGATTCAGAGCCGAAGTATGTGACTCAGATCAGCATGCTGCGCTTCCTGACTTCCAGTGAATGTGGAGGCCAGAGTTCAACACTAGGTATCTTTCTTTGGTGCTCACTGTTTTAGAAACAGACAGGGTCACAATAACACTGGAGCTCACTAACTGGCTAGACTGGTGAGCCAGTGAATTCCAGGACCGCCAGCGAGGACTGAGACTCAGGTCGGCAAACTTGCCCTAGAAGCACTTTACACCTCCCGAGCTAGCTGCTCAGGCAGTGTGACGGATGCATTTACTCTGCAGCTTCCTAGGACACTTCCTGTTGCTATAGGAAGCACAGCCTGTCTTTACAGCACATTCCTTCCCTCCTCTATTAATGAAAACATTCTCTTCAAATCATGGCACAGAATTCTAATCTCTTTAAGAGGCTTTTCAGGTCTGACCTAAAAGGGAAGGGTTGTAACAAAGTTTTTACCAAGCTGTCTGAGGAGGATGGGGGAGGACCAGCCTGGCTACACAATGACAGCAGACAGGCACATGCTACAAAGCCTGGTGACCTGGACTCAATCCCCACAACCCACACTGCAGAGATAACTGACTCCATCAAATTATCCCGACCTCCGTGTGTGCTGTGGCAAGCACATACTCGCCCTACCAACTAAATAAATACATGGGTTTTTTTTGTTTTTTGTTTTTTTTTTTTTAAAGAATTTCTAAGTAGGCTCCAAATGAGGTACAAATGCATTTGCAGGCAGACAGGCAGACAGGAGACCCAGTGTGCAGAGGTCTTCACTGCACTAAAGAACATGAACAGGCAGTGAGTCAGATTACGCTAAAGTGTTTACAATTTGGCCTATAAATGGTGAGAACTTTAAAGTGATTTCAGGAGGGAAAAAACTATCTTAATGAACATGTACACTGGGCAAACCAAAACACCCTTGAAATCATGGAGCCTGGCTCGGTGTTCACACCGAGGGTCTAAGACTGAAAGACAATCAAAGCAACAGCAACCTACCTTGGCAGCCTAACAATCCGGATAGCAAGCACTGTGCTGCAGGAGGAGGCTGCCTGGGATAACTCAAACTCTGGGTTAGTGACGGAGTATATTTTATCAGTATTAATCTTCCAAGCAGGAAAAAATGGGCTAAGGGTGGAGGGGTGAAATATTTGGGGGACATTAACAAAATGTGGATGAAACACAAATCACAGGAGAGCTCCGAGCTGCTAATAAAAACTGGACTCAGCCCATTAAATGCTGTCTGATACTGTGGGAAGAGCAGACAAGACATTGTGAGGAGGCCAAGTATGGACACCTGGCACACCGATATCTAAAGGGGTAGCCAGGAAGGAAAAAGCCAATGAAAGACATAGCTAAGAGAAGGGTTGGTGGGGTGGGGTGGGGTGGGGCACACAGCAGGCACAGAGGTCCTCAGCACCAGTGTGGCATGGCGACACAGACTCAGATGTGCACGCCCGGCTTGCTGTGGCCTCAGTGAGACATTATGATGGGGCAGATAGGAAGGTCAGAGGGAGACGTGACAAGACCAGCACTCGTGACTTGAGAGTCACGGAGCTTACCCTGCACTTAGTAGGCTTCTGAACACCATCCTTGTATGTATAATTCTGCTATTGCAGGATGAACCGAATATATAAAATACAATTAGTTCATGGTTTTTATTACCCTGGCTGTTTACAGAAAAGTATTTTCCACTGTTAATTTAGGCATAAGAATAGCTGTTTATCTCGTGACCTTTTTAGAAGTTTTAAAAAATGAAAAAGAAAAACTGCATCTGAGAAGATCTTAGTATCATTGGTTTTAAAAAAGGATGGGAGAGGCTTCTGTTTCGTCCATCAGTAACTCCGACCAAACAAGGTGTAGAACTTGGCAGGATTCTTGCCACAGACACACATGGCTCCCGGCTGCAGCTCACACAGAGGGTTAAAAGGAATGCAAAGGCTTTTGGCTCCCATAGACGGAGCACCAGGTTCCACATCCTGATCCCTGGAATTAAAGAGACAGAAGTGAGCTGGCTCCTGCTGCGCATGTGCCCTTCTCCGTGCAGGGAATCAGGGTTACACTTACCTGGCGGTTGTCTTTTTGATCCAGTCCTCACAGTCAATTTCCCCACAGAATGGAATCTGTGCAACCTAGTGAGGCAAGGACAAGCATTCTGCCGTTAACCCCTGGAGAAGTACCCAAATCCTCCTTTCACCTTTCAGCAAAAGGGCTGGGTGTCCAGGCTTTTTGTGGCCAAGGTATCTTTGCAAACACACTGGGAACTTGGCTCAGAAGCACACAAAAGAGCAAAGAATGGTATTTTATACCATCCAAAATCTACACTCATACAACTAGACACAGGTCATGTGTGCAGCACACTAAAGTGTCTGGATGACTGGCTGTGACACAGTGAGCTCTGCTATGGTTCTCCCCCAGGTCCACAGGCCTGCCTGTCAGGAGGAGGAAGTGGATGACTAAGAGTAAAGTGATTTCAAGGTAAAGTAACAGCAACAGCTAATGGTCAGGCAAGTCACACTTGACCCTATCTGCTTCTAACATGTCAGGAATAAGTGAATAACTTAAAGTATAAAAGCTTATGAAAGACAAAAATTGAGCTGGAGAGATGGCTCAGCGGGTAAGAGCACTGACTGCTCATCCAAAGGTCCTGAGTTCAAATCCCAGCAACCACATGATGGCTCACAACCATCTGTAATGAGATCTGACGCCCTCTTCTGGTGTGTCTGAAGACAGCTACAGTGAATGACGCTGGAGTGAGCGGGGGCTGGCAGAGGTCCTGAGTTCAATTCCCAGCAGCCACACACATGATAGCTCACGGCCATCTGTACAGCTACAGTGTACTCATACACATAAAATAAATAAAATAAATCTCAAAAAAAAGACAAAAATCATTTTTTATCAGGAAAATCAACCTTTCAATTTTTCATGGACTGGTTACTAATGGGCAGAACCGAGACTTGATATTTTATTTGAATTCTGAAATTCACTTCCTATTTGAAAATGGGTTGTCCTGTAATCCCAGTTACTCATAAGGCTGAGGCTTAAGGATCACAAGTTCAAAGTCTGACAGACCAGGTCTGTACAAAGTAAGTACAAGTGTGCCTATCTCTGAATAAAATAAACGTTAAACACAAAGGAACAGGGTAGAGTGCTTACTCAGCACGCACACAGACAATGCTCAGCCCACAGTGGGCCCCAAAAAGGAGGTGAGAAGGAAAAAAGGGAAGGAGGGGGAATCTCCCTAGCCTGGATTTTCTTTCAAAAAAATGAAATGTTTGACAGGCCAGTTACTTTTCATACCCAAATGGGAACTGTTTGCAATAGCAATTATGCAGTCTCTAGTGACCACTGCTAATGCTACTGCTGGGAGACACACAGATAAGGAGACAGAAAAGAGTAGAAGGCTGGAGACCTGGCTGCAAGGGAAGCCAGACAATGTAAGTTTAATCCCAGCAGACAACACGGTGGGTGGAGAGAATGCACTGTGGCCAGGTTGTTCTTTGCCCTCTGAGTGTGCTCTGGCATGCACACTCACTCATGCAATAGACGTGACGGAGAAGGGCAGGCTGGAGAAGAGCAGAGGCAGCGGCGGTGCTGCTCACCGACTTTTCGTGAATTATCAGTGTTCTACATTCTGAAAATGAAGAGTCAGCCTGCAGGGAAGAGCCCTGAGTCTTGATCTATTTAGCGGTGTCTCAAAGACAAAATGAAAAGTTGCTCTGCAAAGCCTTCCCGAGAACCTGGAATCTAGTAAACATGGTCAAGTCTCTTAGGCTCACTCAGTGACTGTGCTAGTCTAATGTCTGAAATGGATCAACTGCCTCTAAGACTACAGAGGTAATACATCTCTAGGCGTGTCCTGAAGGCCTGGGAGCGGATGGAGAGAAAGGGCAGAGAGCAGAAACAGTATATACATATACATACTAGCTTTAATATAGAAATTCTTTGTGCCATGAAAATAGCAACAAAAGACCTGAGACCTAAGCTAAAGTAACAGTCACTTCCCTGAATGAGAGCTGCAAACCTTTAATGTTTGTAAACGAAATGCATATAAGAAAGTACATTTATAAAATTGTGTAATATATAAGATAATGACTGCAGTGCATGAAGCAAACTGCTATTCTAACAAAGTCTGGTGGCACAGGGAGATAATTCTAGCTCCTTAGGGCTGAGGCAAGAACACCCGAAGTTCGAAGACACCCTAGCCCTTCACCAGTGACCTCAGGCCTAGCCTGTCTCTTTCCTGTGGAATACCAAGGAGCTCAAGTGGCAAGGCTCTTGCTTAGCCCCTAACACCATGATCTTAGCAACTAAATGAAAGTGAGAAGTAGGAAGAACACACTTGAAAGGCCGTGAGCGGACGAGCCTCTCCAGCCCTTCACCAAGCAAAGCAGGCACACAAAGTTTCACCTGACTTTGACTTCCTAAGGTCCTTTCAAAGGCGTCTGATGGTCAGTCGGCACACCTGACGTAATCCTCGTGGAGCAGGGAGGAGAAGGCACTGACTGCTGAGTACAACAGAATCTATTTACTGTCCTCTGTCTCCTTTAAACATGAAACTAAAATACCCCTGCTCCATTTTAAAATGTGAAATCCCCACAGTAATTTATCTAATATTAGACTAAAATATACAACCCACTAGTACCTTATGAATCTTGGTGTGCATGTGTATGTATACACACACACACACACACACACACACACACACACACACACACACCATATATATGGTATTATATTAATGTCTATGCAATTTCTTTAATAAACTGTTGTATAAAAGTAACTAATTCTATCTTCACAGTAAACTGAAACCTTGTAATTCAAATTATTAGTGGAAGAAGTCGAGTCTGGTGGCATAAGCTGCTGTCCAAGCTCCTCAGGACACTGAAGCAGGAAGATTACAAGTTCAAGGGCTGCCTGGGCTAGACAGTGAGTTCAAGGGTTACCCTAGGCAATTTGAGGAGACCTTTACTCAAAATAAAAAGAATGGGCCTTAGTAGTAAAGTGCCTGCCCAGCATTATCACGCCAAAGCCTTAAATCCAATCCTCAATGCTCATGGAAAACTCAATAAAGCAAAGAGAAAGCAATGCACAAACACACTGCACAGGAAGGAGACACATGAGAGCTGATGGCCATGTGACCTCTTGTCGTCTATTGCAAGCATGCAGCATGACTCAAGGGAACATTATAGAATACAGAAAGGCAAAAGGTCAGAAAAACAGTAAACCAAAGCCAAATTCTGAAGAAGTAGGGATCTGTGGGATTTTTGAGATCACCTACTTAACATTTTTTAACAGATCGGCAGAGTGAGAGGGATTCGCTTCCTCAGCACCTGGAACAAGGTATACACTAGGCTACCATCGTAAAAACTCCATCTTGTATTCTCAACAAGAAATCTTTAAAACTCTGAGGGGGAAGTACATTAAACTGTGTTAGAGAAGTCTAACTTCTGGCATCTAATCCTATGGGCTAATTTGTTTAGACTCTGGCCCATGGTTTTCTCATTTGTAATCTGGAGACACAGGACTGGCTGCATATTTAACACGTATACCAGAATACTAAAGTCCATAAGTGATTCACTCTAATAGTATATGAACCTAAATAATATACAATCATTTTATACTGCTGGCTTAAAGAGATTACTACAAAGTCTAAGTTCAGAGAGTTTTAAAATATGATTTACTAGAAAGTAGTAGAAGCGTGCTTACTGGTACAGAATTGCCAACACAGGTGAGACCCTAGAGGGTCAGTCCCTAACCCTGAAGAAAACAGACAAAACCAAGAAAATGTTTTTGGAAGTCTCTTACCTTTCCAGAATCGAGTACCTTCTGAAAGTCCTCCAATGTATTAGATACAACCATGTGAGTTTTCAGGTCTTCAGAAGCCCTACCAAAATAAATCAGAAAAGGCATTAAAACTTCTTATAAATGAGTTTCTTTTAAACCCGAGATAAACATGATTTAATGAGATAGTAAGTGAAAATTAGAAGAACTCACTGTTAGTATCAAGTTCCTTACTAGCAGCGGCCACAGAGAAGCCAGTCACCTTTTGCAGTGCCACTTGAGCCTAGAGGTGTGGGAAGCTTGCCACATAGACAGTAGGCAAGTGCTATTTTTGTTATTCCTGTTGAATAGTCCTGACTCCCACTTATACCACTGTGGAAGTCTGTTATTTTTCAAACCCTTCTCATCTACTACATCCCTTCTACAAAATTGGAAAATAGTAACACTGTAGCACAAGTATAGAGACATGAAGGTATGAATATACCACAACAAAGAAAAGCACAGACACAAATTAAAGATATTTTTACACATCCAACACTCCTGTCCCCTCATGTCTCACTATGTAGCCCAGGCTGGCCTGGAATATGGTCTTCTTGCTTCAGCTAGTATTACTAGATGTAAATCACCATGCCTGGCTCCATATAAGAGCCTCAGGTATTAGGTAATAATTTCATCTACATTAAAAATCACACATGTAGTAATGAAGGGAACTCTTTCTGAACCTCAGGGCTAAGACCTTGGGAACCCTTAGCGATTGCTAGCTGTCAGTCAAGCCTGTTTCCTCTTTTCCCCTTTCGGTCACATTTTGTAGGAAAGCTCATGGGCATCTCCCACCCTAAGTGTGAGGGCAGTACGCATGCTCCTGCACCCTTACCCACCAGCTCCGCCTTGACATGGCTGTGATCTGGTCTGTGTCACTAAGTTCTAGGTGACGACAGAACCAATAAATGAATTGATCTAAGTTCCTGAAAAGTACAGCACTGGACCTGCAGGCTGACTTCATACTATTTCATGTAAGGACAGGGAAGCTAAGCTGTTCATAGGTCCGTGTCTTTTCTTGGTCGTAACAGGGTAGTCTACGTCACACAGGGCTTCTTTAAGCACAGCTGATATTAAGGAAGCTGGGACGTACCTACCACAGTGCAAGGCACAACACGAACGCTAACACTGAATCTAGCAAATGACCAGGAGGACTCACGCCTTGCAGTCCAGGCTGCGCGCGAGAGCCTGTGCTGTGGAAGGGGGAAAACCTCAAGAATCCAAGTTTGTGGTAAGTCTACACGCTATGTCCCCAATTCAGTAACATTAATTAGTGTATTACTTTCTTTACACTTGGTTCAATAAAGAGTCAAATATGAACCAGTATGCATTATTATCTTATTTTTAACAATGAGTTGTTATTCTAATCCAGCTTTTCCTTAGTAATATTATATTTAGAATTAAGACTTATTTAAAGGCCCTATATTTATAAGCAAGTATTATAATGCATACTGAAATTTGTACAAGATAAAAAAAAAATGAAACCAAAAGTAAAGCATATGCATGCTGACTATTACAATCTGAATTCACACAATCAGAATGAGTCATATTTCCACATTCATTTAGAAAAGTAAAAAAAAAAATCCCTTAGGGAATATTCCTAGTAGTTCTAACTGGATGTGGCTTCCACAAGAAATTTTGCTCTCATACGTCACCACTTTTTTTATGATGAGCATGCACATCAGTGAAAAAAATTATAGAAACAAAACAAAAAGCATTGTTAAGAATAAACAAAGTATAGCATATTCAGTATTAACCTTATGTGCAAATTTGAGAGAAAGTGAATGAAAAGTTGCTGAACTTTTCTATTAAGCCAGGAGTGATAGCTGAGGCAGGAGAGTCAGGAATCCAAGGCCAGCCTCAAGTCTGAAGTCAATCCAAGCTACAGGAGACCCAATCTTCAACAAAAAAAAAATACACAACAATAATTTGCTCTAATAAAATTACCCCTGTGGAGCCTGGAGAGATAGCTTAACCCCTAATCATGAGGGCCTGGAAGCCTATGCCTCAGCTCATAGAACCTACAACAAAACCAGTCTATATGTGGTACATGCTGTATCCCAGGGTGCCGAGACTGGCTAGTCTCACATTTGGTAGGCTCCAGTCCAGTGAGAGACCTCGGCTCCAAGACATATAAAGTGGATGAATGAAGGCTGACTCCTGGCCTCCATGTGAATAACATGCACCCATGTGGACACACATGCAGAAGTCATCTTTTACTAATAAAGGCTTCTATCAAGTACTTACTAAGTACTTCCAAGCCTGTAATGCCTAAGATGACCAATCAGAGGAGGGAAGAAAAACAAACAAAACAAAACCAAAAACAAGAGAAAATTGCTCTTCTGTCACTAACGACGCCGGTTTTCCAACCTGAAGCACTACATAAATCACAGGAGAGAAACCTCAGCCAATGAGAAATTATCTTAAACCTACAGTCAGGCTTTCTAGGTCTGAAGTTCAGCAAGCTCTGTTCTCAAGTTCCAGGAGACTGAGAACAGAGAGAAGCACCTGAGAGCCACAAGGGCGGGCAGCTCTCCAGTGCCCCACCCACACACTACCCGTTCCCAGTACAGAGAAACTTTAAAGGCATCATGTTATCTAGAAACCAAGCAAATCCTAAAATAACTGTTGAAGACACTTTTATGAATGAGTCCAGAGAAAACTGCAAATCAGCTGCCTAGAAGCACCAACCAAGCACCAAAGGTGAGGCTAAAGTTTGCTGATTCTCCCCCAGTCAGATTTACTCAATGTGGTCAGGTATGGTGCTGCATGCCTTTAATCCCAGCACTCAGGCAGCAGAGACAACAGGTGGATCTCCATGAATTTGAGGCTAGCCTGGTCTTCATAGTGAGACCCCATCTCAATAAATATACCCACTATGTATTAGGCATAGAGTATTATAAGGCCAAAGAATCAACGTAACCTGGGCTACTTCCCTAAGCTCTGACCAAGGTCCTACCCTAGTGATGGTAGCCTTCCTCTCACTACTTCAGGTAGGCAGAGGGAAAGATCCTCTTGTAGGTAGGTCAGGCTAGCCAATGCCTCAACTGTCTCATTCTCCCAAGCCACTCGAGAGCAGCCTGTTAGCCTTGGCTACTCATATCCCCTGAGGAGCTTTTCATTTTTTTTTTTTAAATTTATTTTTACTTTATGTGCATTTGTGAATGCCTGCTTGTATGTGTGCACTATCTCTGTGTCCGGTTCCTACAGAGGCGGTAAGAGGAAATCAGAGTCCTGGAACTGGCACCACAGGCACTTGTGTGGCCTCTGACACAGGATCTGGGAACTGAACCCAGGTCCAAAGTAAGTGCTCTTAACTGCTGAGGCATCAATCCCATTTATTTTATTTTTGTGGTGTGTGTGTGTGTGTGTGTGTGTGCGTCCGTCCGTCTGTCCGTTCATCTGTCCCCAAGAGGTCTGGATGCATCTTTGGATTCCCTTGGAGCTAAAAGTTACAGCAAGTTGTGAGCTGCTTGTTGTGGCTGCTGGGAACCAAACTCAGGTCCTCTGCAGGAACAGTACCCACCAAGCTCTTAACCACTGAGACACCTCTCCTACCATCACAGGGGAGCTTTTAACATTTTGGTTGCTGGCTTCTCTGTAGACTACTATAAGTAGCATCTCAGGGAAAGGGCGGGTATTTACTAAAGCTTCCTGGGTTCCATCAAACTTACGGGCGCTTAAGGACCCATGACTTAAACCCTCACAGTTATGTTACAAAAGCCTGGATTTGAAGTAAACCCACTGGCTCAACAGCCAGAGAACAGCTTCTCAGGGAACACGTGTTTAGGAAAGCCTGCTGCAAGTCCAGTGCACAGATGGAATAAGACGGTAGATGGCCCTGGGCCTGGAGGGTAAGGCCGCTTTCAGTTGCAATAATCCCCAGACACACTGTTTGTGTCCCCAACACTAGTGAGAACTGAGGAAAGGAGACACAGTGAACCTACAGAGCTACCTTGTGAAAAGGTTCAGCTGGATGTGTTCTAAAACCTCTTCCAGTTTAGCCTCGGCATCCTTTTCAGCAATTGTCAGCTTCTCTCCAGTATCTCGTCTGACCGCTACAAATTGACAGCTCTTCATATCACGTGGCCCCACCTCAAGTCTGACTGGAACTCCCTGTAAAACAAAACAGGCAGTTAAAATTGCACATGTGTATCTCAAGTTGCATATAGATTGTATCATGGCTTCATCTACTCTGAATCCCATTTCCTCACAAATGGCGCATGGTACATGGAGGAGTACAGAGACATCTTGAAACCAAAGACATGCCTCAGACACTGAGGAGTTAGTTAGTCACTGGTACATCCCAGACCCATTCCTAGTAAACCTGTACTCTGGCTAGAACTACAGACTGCATCAGAATCCCCTGAGAGCCTGGTAAAGCACTGCTCGCCAGGCCTCGTCTCACATCCTTGTTACTGTAGGTTAAAGATAGCTGAAGGAGTTGCTAAGTGCTGCTCAGACTACTGGCTTTGG
The DNA here is from genome assembly GCA_019843815.1 of Montemys delectorum. Classification (NCBI taxonomy): domain Eukaryota; kingdom Metazoa; phylum Chordata; class Mammalia; order Rodentia; family Muridae; genus Montemys; species Montemys delectorum. Next base: position 13,146 of record JADRCD010077700.1, on the reverse strand, counting down.
GATAAAGTGTGAGGTTTCCATCAGGGAACTTAAGAAGTAGCTACATGCCAGTTGAGACTCCTACATATTCAAGTCTTATGCATTTGATCCATCTCTGAGAAGACTAGATCCTTCAGGTCCAAGGAGACCTTGCATTTGCAGGGCCTGGAACCCTATCTGAAAAACAGTAGTTCTTAAATTTGAGTGAAAGATCCTTTAAAAGTACTTCAGGACTTTGACACTGCACATCAGGGGTGTGTGTGTGTGTGTGTGTGTGTGTGTGTGTGTGTGTGTGTACACATGTATGTATGTGGTGTGTGTGTGTTGTGTATATGGTGTTTATGTGTGTGTGGTGTATGTGGTGTTTGTGTATGTGTGTGGTGTATGTGGTGTTTGTGTGTGTGTGTGTGTGTGTGTGTGTGTGTTGTGTGTGTGTGTGTTGTGTGTGGTGTATATGGTGTGTGTGTGTGTGTGTGTGTGTGTATCTCATAGCTACTGAACAGTCAAAGCCAAAGGAAAACGTAAGAGAATGCTAGCAAGCCTATTTGACTCTCACAGAACAGAAGGGAGGAAAAGAGGAAAGGGAAGTGGGGAGATTCAGACATAAATGACATTTTGAACTAATTCTGATTAAGCTAACAGCAACAGTTTCCTTTAACATTCTGTACCCACACATAAACTGGCTTTAAGGAAGTAGCGGCTGGTATCTTCCCTGAAGGTATGGGAACATGTGAAGAAGTATGATACATAGCAGGGGCAGCACTGGCACTAAGCCCAGCACAGGGAGACCTTAGGAGCTATTTTAAAGTAAGATGATAAACATTGGTGGCTGTGCAATGTGAGATGGTTGACTGTGAACAACCCCAACAAATCAAGTGTCCACTCTTAAGATCTCAGCTACCATCTGAGGGCGTGTCTCACTCCTACAATGTAAGCTGGTCTATATTTTTTTATTCCTAACTCCCAGACTGAGGTAAAAGTCTCTACCATAGCTATAAAAGAAAAAAATGAATGCTAAAAGTTTATAAAATAGAACTAAGGGCATCCATTACCTAATAGTGAAGGTATGCAGTACATGAAAATGTGTCGGAAACACGAAGCCAGAATTAGATAGGCTTTGTCTGCACAGAGTTGAAGACCACAGTGGTCTAGAAACCTGTGAGGACTCCATCTTCACCGAAACCTCACTCTGCCAATGACTGAATCCAGATATACGCACTGCACATGCACATCACATGAGGCTTACTTAGAAACAAACACCTCAAGATCATTTTATTCTAACATAAGAACAGGTTTCCACAAAACTTTGAGGGAGGCGAGGCACAGTGTGTTGTGTCAACGACAGGCCAAGGGTACACTGAGTGTCCTCCCACCAAGGCACAGTGCAGTGTGTCAACGACAGGCCAAGGATACACTGAGTGTTCTCTCTCCAAGCTATTCTCCCTGCACCACCACAAAAATGAGTTTAACAAACAGACTCTAGAAACCCCCACTATACACTAGGAACTGTACTCAGACTTAGTTTAAGTGAAGAACTTATAAATATAAATAAGGGCAGGTAACAAAAGGTTCCTTAAGTTTGCAGAAATCTACATCTACCCAAGCAGGATTCTGGCGTACCTTGAGTTCCCAGTGATTGAACTTCCAGCCCGGGGAGTAGTTGTCTCGCAGATCAACTCGGACTCGGATGTTGGCGCCAAGCAGCCGCCTTCTGTACTCATTGCATTTTGCCATCAGTGCCTCTTTGTCTCCTTCAGACAGGGCATTTGTGATTCCACAGGGAATGACTACCACCTAGAGTCCAGCCAAAGACACACCACATACACATAATGACATCCACAGTAACGAGTCATCTAGCGCCTACAATAATGAACTCTACAGAAGTCAAAATTTGCCAATGATCTTTTAAATATATATGATTTCACTAAAATTAAAAACATGGTGCTAGAGAGATGGCTCAGTGGTTAAGAACACTTACTGCTCGTGCAGTTACTGGTTTGGTTCCCAGGACCCACACTGTGGCTCACAATCCTATGTAAGTGACTCCAGGAGTCCAACTCCTCTTCTGACCTTTGAGTGCTCCAGCACACATGTGATGCATAGACATACACTTAGGCATGCATGTACACACATACGCGCTAAGTTATATAAATAAATCTTTAAATAGAACAGAACAAAACAAAGCAAAAAAAAAAAAAAAAAAAAAAAAAAGCCCCTAACACGCAGCACCCTAACATTGCTGACAGGGATTCCTAGAGTTTGCTGCTGGGCCACTACATTAAAAACAGAACCATGCCAACAAAAGCCAGTAACTATCAAATAACAGCCAACACTAAAAGGCTTAAAAAAATCTCACTAGACATAGTACTTCTTGAAATGCTACACCTTACATTGCTTTAAAAGTGCTTTTTCTACAAAGACTCACGAGCTGTGTGGAACCCTGCAGTGTTATAGTGCTGTCAGTGCTGAGCTGCACATGAATGTCGTCCTTGCAGCACAACTGCCTGGGCTCCATTTCCGTCCTCTCCCTTCTCACCCTCCTCTGTTCATTCTTCTGAGTCTGTGGCCTACCAGGCCCCTCCTTCACCTGTCAGCATGCAGTAAGCCACGCCCTTCCTTCTGTCTCTCCTTTGGGGTAGCTGCTTTCTGTTCCTATGTTTGTCTGTGAGGACTGCTGAGGCCACCTGACCTGGTGTCTTTGCAGCATCTCCAGCGGCATCTGAGAGGCACCGGAGTGCCCTTCTTCTCCCTTTTATCACCTTTGGGAAGACTATAGTTCACACGTCATTTTGGCTACATCTCCAAATTTCCACTTTCCTTTGAAAACATGGCCTTCCATCTCTCCAAATGTTTCTTGGTAGAAGAGTTTAGGTGTTTAAGTCTGCATCATGAGAACAAGGGCACCCTGCCCTGTAGCTTGCTGGGAAGAGTTTAGGTGTTTAAGTCTG
>JADRCD010077700.1:0-10209 GCA_019843815.1 Montemys delectorum | reverse complement strand
TGTTTAAGTCTGCATCATGAGAACAAGGGCACCCTGCCCTGTAGCTCGCTGGGAAGAGTTTAGGTGTTTAAGTCTGCATCATGAGAACAAGGGCACCCTGCCCTGTAGCTTGCTGGGGCCTCTGCCTGAGACAGAATCTCAGTAGGTGCCCTTGACTGGCTTCTCTAAGCTCAGCATGCAGAGCAGGCTGGCCTAGAACTCAGAGATTTCCTGCCCCTACTCTAATGTTTTAGAATTAAAGATGTGTGCCACCATGTACTCAGTGTGGCTAAAGGCACTGGATCTCTGTGAAGCTAGAATTAGAGGAGGCTGTAAATTGCCAGATGGGGGCCAAGAACCATGCCCGGGTCCTCTGCAAGAGCAGTAGTAGGCTATCTCACCCACCAAGCCATCTCTCCAGCCCCAGGTCTTTCAGTCATGACCACAGAAAGTTGGTATGAATGGCTTCTCAGTCTGGTTTGGAGGTTTGCCGCAGAGGCATTTCCTTCTGAGGGATCCAGCACGAACTGGTTTATTGCTAACACAATCTTCAGTCTGCTTTTCAATAACTGAATCTTATTACAAATAAATCTATGTGATTTCTAATCTGTCTCCAACATAGACTAAATAGTTAAGTATCACTTACTAACACTTTTAACCTACTATGTTTTATTTACAGAATTCTAAATAATATCCAAAAATTATTCCTAAAGAAAGTTTTAGGGCTAGAGAACTGGCTCAGCAATTAAGAACATCTACGTGGTGTCCACAACCATCTCTAACTCCAGTTCCATAGGATTCAATGCTCTAATCTGACGTTGGTGGGCACTAAGGATGCATGTGGGCCTTAGACATAGACAGGCAGACAAAACACCAACACAGGAAATAAAATGAGTAAATCTAATGAAATATTTAAAATTTTTTAGTGAAGTAATTTTTAAAACTCTTGAGACAATAATATAAATGAGCACATATTTCCACACTATAGTGGCCTAGGCTGAATTTTCTATTATTTCTGTATCAGAGAAAGCTACCCTTTCAGACTTCCTTTGTAAACGTGGTCTATAATCCTACAAAAGAAACGGTAAACAGAAATACTGTCCTTACCTGGACAGACGCTACTCGGGGTGGTAGCACTAAGCCCACGTTGTCACCATGGACCATGACCATCACACCGATAGTCCGAGTTGTCAGGCCCCAGGAGCACTGGTATGCAAACTGCTTTTCTCCTGGTGTCTTAGGATCTTCAAAAACTATTTCACACATTTTGGAGAAATTCTGGCCTAAATGGTGTGATGTTGCTCCCTAAAACAAGGAAGCATAAGCTTTAATTTTAAAGTAGTATGCCTCTGAAGATAATTACTACAAGATCACATGCTTTACAATGTTACTACATGGACTGTCTTACCTAATTTTCTGACATTAATGCTTAAAATACAAGGCGGACTGACATGACAAGAGAGCAGGACGAGTTAAAAACCAGCACGCAGCCTTGCCCTAGGAAGCCCCTTTCAGCGGGAGTGACTGCAGGCAAGAGTTCCAGGAGCCCGTGCTTGGGAACTCAGGAAGCAAGCCAGCATCTCCGATGTGCCCAGAATGCGCATGCTGCTCTCCTCCTCCATCCCCTGGCCTTGGGGAAGGGTCTCGAGTAGCCCATATGGACAGAGAAACCCACTAGGGAGCTGAGGGTAGCCTCAAATACTTGATCCTCTTGCCTCCACTTGTAGGTGAGTTACACATGTGCACCATGGTGCCGAGTTTAATGGAGTATTGGTGATTAAACCTGGGGCTCCGTGCACACTAGAGAAGCATTGTACTGCATCCCAGAAATTATTTTTTAATTTGCTTTTAAAATCAACATAATGAGGCAACATACATACATTTTATAATGTTTAAATCAGGTTAACTTATCTCAGGAATCCATCATTTCTTTCTCATAAAAACAAAACAAAACCTTTCAAAATCCTTTCTTTGAGCATTTTACAAAACACACACTGCCTTACTTTTGATAGTTACCCTCCTGTGCACCAATAGGGCAGGTCCCCCAACCCCCCAAAGACAGGGGCTTACTATGTAGCTCACACTGGCCACAGACTTAAGATCCTCAGAGAGCTGGGAGTCCAGGTGTCTGCCAGCCAGCATCATTAGCCACAGAGTAACACTCTGTTCCCATGGAACTAAAATGTAATGCCCACTGAGCAACTCCTATTCTCTCCAACATTTAATAAACACAATTATTATCAGTTATACACACTCATTTTCTTAGAATTCACACACGATTAAGATCATGCAATAATACCTTGTTTATTTCACTTAACACAAACATCTCCAATTTTATCTATGGCTCTGCAAATGACAGAATCCATTCCTTTTATGGCTAAATATTCTACTACGGATTGTACACTGTCTTTTATCAAGTGATGTTGCCCTTGGGGGAGGCATTACTAGATCACACACTGGTGATCTTATTTTTAAAAAGTGGTAAAAACTGCTGGAACTGCTGTGGGCTGGGCTTGGTCATAGTGCGCTCATACCTGGATAGCACGCCCGCTGGCAGATATGAAGGCTTCTATTGTGGTTGTGTAGTCTCCTCCTGCAAACTTCTCCTTTTCAGTCTTTCTTCCTCTCACGACAGGGATGGCCAAGAGCTCTTCATACACTCGAGCATATAACTCAAGGATCTGTAAAACCTGTAACAACGTTTACAGCGTGTGTGTGTATGTGTGTGTGTATATGTATATATGTACACACACACACACACACACACACACACACACACATATGCTATCCCCAAATTGTATGTGAAAAAGTACTTCAAACAACAACCTTATGGGAAGGCTAAAAAAGCCAATGTGAGACTTAGGGAAGATAGTCAACAAAAAAGTAATCAGCTGAGTAACATTTAAGTGTATATAAATTTGGAATGTAGGGAAAAAATGCTTGCATGATATATAGTAATCAGAGTAAAAAAACCTTAGAAAATAGTCATATGACTGTAATTTTGCTACAAACTAGAGTCTATTTAGCATACAAAAATTTAAAATAGTAAATTTACTAGTAAAATTCCAATAAGCAGTTTTTGTTGGTATTTTTGTTTGTCTGGTTTGGTTTTTTTTTTGTTTTTTGAGCCAAGGTTTCTCAGTATAACAAGCCCTGACTATCCTAGACTTGATCTGTAGAGTAAACTGACCTCGAACTCACAGAGATCCTCCTGCCTCTACCTCTTGAGTGCTGGAATTAAAGGAGCGCACCACCACACTCCCAATAAACACCTTTTTTTAACTCTTGAATTAACTTTCTATTTTCAAACAGGTTTTACACAGCAGAAGCCACACAATAACAAAGCAGGGCCTGAAGACAGGAGCATGGCAGAGGGGCGTTCCTACCTCGTCAGCTGCCTCCTCAAAGGTGGCAAAGGCGCTGTGGCCCTCCTGCCACAGGAACTCCCTAGTGCGCAGGAAAGGCTGTGGGTGTTTGAACTCCCAGCGCTGCAAGGGGAGAGGACACAGCCAGTGAGCATGAGACATGCAGTGGTTTTTATTAGCAACTTTACATAATCAATAATGAAAATAACTACTGTGATCCAAAATACTTCAGAAACTGCTTTCATGGTCAAAGGAAAGAAAGCGTGCTCTACAAAGCTACAAGTCCTGAGGAACGGTGACAAACTAAGCACATGTTACCTACCACCACGTTGCACCACTGGTTGAGCCTGACAGGCAAGTCTCTGTGGGACTGCACCCATTTTGCATATGCAGGATACATCACTGAAAATGAAGAAAATAGAGACATGTATGACTTGATTTCTTCCTGAAGGCTGACAAAAGTTAAATTCACAACGTAATTACTATGTGTGTCAGACCCATTGTCTGTGGCAACTCACTGAATGACGTTACTTACTTCAAAAACCACACAGCCCTGAAGATGCACAAATCCACCTAACGTGGTCAAGCTTTGTGTGCTTCGCCAACTTGTACGTAAGTGTTGATTACCTCCTCGGTCTATCTGGGTGAGGACTAGCAAGGCTGTGCTCTATGTAAAACTATCTGTATTCTTCATATTAACTACTTTGGCTCACAGATGTCATTATTGAGTTTAAAGATGTTAATGTCATTGCTGAATTCGGCTACGTATCAGAATCAGCATTTCAGTTAGGCCCATCCAGTGAAGCAAACCCTTGCCATGAATTATGACTTGTCTACAATGTTCAGTCAGTAAAGCAAAACTGCTAATTTGGTATAAGGAAAAAAAGAAGGCTGGAGTCAAAATAATTTCAAAGATACAAATACAAAAACAGCACAAGCGTGAGCGAAGACGCGCACTAGCCACGACGGCTGACCAGCCCACCGAAGCTCAGACTCCACGGACACTCCAACTGGTCAGCAGGGGAGCACAACACACTCACATGAAAGAGCCCCAAAAACCCAGGGCGGCTGCGCGTGCTGCTGTACACCTTTGCTCCCACTACTTGGGAGCCAGGTATCTGTGAGTTCAAGGTTAGCCTGATCTAAATACCAGGGTCTAGTCAGCTAGAGTTGGTGAGACTCGGCCTCAAAAACAAAACTACAATTACAAAGCAACAAAAAACTCTACAGGAACATAAATCTAAATGAACAACATTATTTGCAATTTTATAATCAATCCCAAGAATAAGTCCAATACATTTCCCTCTGAAAAGTTGTAACATTGAACAAAAGTAGATGATGTTTGAAACAGAAAAACCCCTTTTAGCTATGGCAGCCATCTTTCAGTAACTTTCTAAAATGGCAGACTCAGAGGAAAGAGGAGAGGAACCGGCTGTGTGTTCTCTTTAGGAAACACAGCATTGTCCCTTTGGCCACATACGTTCGAAGCTGGAGCCAATCCCTATGAATTCATGGCTCAATGCATAAAGAGAAATAAGAAACATAAAATGTAAGATTCCTTTAAAAAGAAGACAGACTTACATCCTACTGATAAAGAACTCTGTAATGACATGGCCTAACATATCTATGACGTAGACTTTACTCTGTCTTCACTGTCCTTCAGTAAATTCTGTTTTGCCAGAAAGGAATCTATGAATGAGAAACACGGAGACTCAACTCTATCTAAGAGCTCAGTGAGCTTTCTCCCAAGTTCCAGGCCCACTCTCACCTGTTTCACTAGTAGGACGAATAGCAATTGGCTCTGCCAACTCTGTCTTTCCAGATCTTGTAACCCAAGCAACCTATGAAGTTAAAACCATTGATAACAAAGTTTCAATGTTGTTTTTGAAGAGCATAAGCACATATCAACTTTTAGGTTTTCTCGGTATTAACTGAAAAAAGTTCAAATTCTTGCTGCTGTTACTATAAGGAAATGGGCGATCATCCATTCAGAGGACACGAATAGCAACCAAACTTGCTAGAAGGGTGTCTTAGTCTATTCTGTATTCTGGGTGCAGGGTTTCTATTCCTGCACAAACATCATGACCAAGAAGCAAGTTGGGGAGGAAAGGGTTTATTCAGCTTACTTCCACATGGCTGTTGATCACCAGAGGAAGTCAGGACTGGAACTCAAGCAGGTCAGGAAGCAGGAGCTGATGCAGAGGCCATGGAGAGATGTTTCTTACTGGCTTGCTCAGCCTGCTCTCTTACAGAACCCAAGACTTCCAGCCCAGGAAGGTAGGGCACCACCTACAAGGGGCCCTACCCCCTTGATCACTAACTGAGAAAATGCCCCACAGCTGGGTCTCATGGAGGCACTTCCCCAACTGAAGCTCCCTTCTCTGTGATAACTGCAGCCTGTGTCAAGTTGACACATAAAACCAGCCAGTACAAAGGGTAAAAGAAATAGGACGTTATTTAAAAAACAAAAACAAAACAAAAAACCAAAAGGAATAGCCCTGCATTTCTCTTAGTTGACTGTTAAACTCTACTGAAAATATAATTCTGAGTTTATAAGAGAGAACTGTAAAAATAAAAACAGCCCATCTTTCCAGTTTACCTCAGGGGCGAAGTCAGCAACGTGACTCTTCTCTTTCTCTAGCGCAGCCTGAGATACAAATATGGGGAAGTAGCAGTTCTCAACACCCAGCTTCTTGATCTCAGCGTCAAAGAAGTCCTTAATGGACTCCCAGATGGAGTACGACCAGGGACGGAGGATGTAGCAGCCACTCACATCGTAGTACTCGATCATCTCGGACTTTGTGATGACCTTTTAAAGAGAAAAGGCTCGTTGTATAGTCAACCAGTGCTCTAGTGCACAGGCAAGATTAAAGATAAAAGTTCCTATCTGTAGAAATGGCACAAACCTCATTTATTTATTTGTTTGTTTGCTTATTTGTGTTTTTTCAAAACAGAGTTTCTCTGGCTAGTCTTGGTTGTCTTGGAACTCACTCTTAGACTAGGATAGTCTCTTACAGGCTACACCATTACGCTCAGCTTGAAAAAACCCTCCTTAATGTGGAGGGAAACCCGACTTTCCTACATGGACAGACAACACACAACAGGACTTAAGTCTGCAGACTTATCACTAAGCTACATCCTCAGCCTACTTTTATTTTAAGACAGTTTCGCTTATGTAGGCCAACTAACCTGGAACTCAACTTCTCTTGCTGTCATCTTCCAAGTGCTGGGCTTACATGAGTGTGCCAACACATCTGATACATGATAGCTATTATATATAATGGGCATCATGGGAGATGCACAGGAATCATGTGCCTTCCACACATGAACACTGATCCTGAGAGCCCTAAAGTGTCAGGCATGGTGGTGTGAGAGGTGCACTTGTACTTTCAATGCTGCAAAAGGAAGAAGAGCAGAGACAAAGGGTCTCTGAGGTGCACAGGCTAGATGGCCTAGCCTGACTGGTTAACCTAGGCCAAAAAGAGATCTGCCTCTAAAGAAGTGAATGGCTTTTCTGAAGGTAACACCCAAGGTTGTCTTCTGCCTCCACATGTATTTGTGCACATGTGCAGACACACAGACACACATTTAAATGCATATTTTTGAACACACACACACATATGGGTGGCAGGGGGAATTACTTTTCTCCCCAGACTTTAGAATCTGATCACAAAGCCAAACTCGAGGACTGAGAAATGCTAACATGAAAGCTAACTGAAGGCGTACTCACCTGAGAGTACCATTCGGCAAGATTCTCTTCTTTTTTTGCTTCAAGACCCAATCTGCAGGCATGCAAAAGGAAACATGAATCCTTTATTTGGTAACTGCTTTTATGCTGTGTCTTAGTCGGTTTTCTACTTTCATAAGAAAATACTGAGACCAAGTAAGCTAAAGAACAGAACTTTTTTTATTTGGTCCTGGTGCCAGCATCAGTCCTGTGGGTGGGGAGGGCCTCTCCAGGCATATCTTGGGTTGGGCATGACAGGGCACAGCAAAACATGAGGAAGCTGCTGGCGTTGACTGTTCTAAAGCATTAACACCATCACAAGACCCCATTCTTTCAACTTCAGCTTACTTAATTCCTCACTGAAGGGCTCCACCATTAGATGCTATTATCTCTATGAACTAGGGGACCAAATTCCTAGCATATGGACTTTGTGGATACATTGAAACCACAGCAGGCTAAACTGAAAATAAGACTACAAGCTCAAAATAGGGGAGTTTTCTTAATTTTCAGTCATTTCTATATTTGCATCTTTTTATATTCATTTCCATAATAATGTTTTTAACCTAGAAACAATTTAATCCTTGTTTTTTAACAACACAGGGAGGATTTCACTAATTAGCTTATGCTTAGCTGTAACTTGACATGCACATCAGACTGGCCCAAACTTGTAGCCTGTCTCAGAAGTACTGAGATCATGGGCACGTGCGAGCATTAAAACAGCTCTTCAGAAGCTGGTCACGTTGTCCATGACAACTGCCAAGGCCAATCTGTTTAGAACTATGATTTTTAAAAGAAGACTTTTATTTATTTTTAAGCAAATTCCTTTTCAGTTAAAATATATTTGGTAAAGACAAAGTCTAGTCACATATATTTGCCACAAAAAAAGCTTTTGCCAATCTCAACACAGGTGACATTAACAGCTAAAAAGATCAGTGTCTCACTGAAATTGTGTAAAGGTAATAAGAACAGCAGCCACCCACTAAACACACATAAGTGAGTACTGACATAAGTGAGTGTGTGCTTATACTCCATGCTGTGCTGTGCTGTACTGTACTGAAGATGCAGAGGCGGATGTTTGTAAAAACAGGTGACATCTAAGTTAAGTGAACAAGCAAGCAAGCAAGCAGACAGACACAAGAACACCCCACCTAACCCACCAGCACGAATACTGTCTAGACGAGAAAGCCCCTTCCGCTGGCCCTCAGTTCCTATTCCAGGCAGTAACTGGGCACAGGTGTGCTCATCTATAATCTTAAAAGCAATGCTGAGGCAGAAAGCCTGCGCTCAAGGCAGGTCTGAGCTACACAGGAAGCTTGGTTCCAGAAAACTGAAAACTGTTTATACCAAGCACATCTTTTCCAGTGTAAGCGAGGCTGCATGGCCGTTTTTAGTGCATTTACAGTTCCGTCCTCTTTTCTCTAGTCACACTTGGGAGTCAGAAGGTGAAGGGACGAGAGGCTCTAACCGCTTACCAACTATTCTGTACTGTTACTGAGCTGAGTCAGTGCACAAGAGCAGGAGCGGCTTCTGGGTCCACTAAGGAGATGATGGTACACGGGCAGGGACGGGAGGTAGCTAAGAAACCTAATATCCAAACCACCTCAGGAAGAGCATTAACCTGTTTTCTAAGAAGCCATGACAGGAAGCTGTCACTGTTCAGACAGACGGAAAAACACTAAAAAGGACATACATTTCACTGTCTGGTTTTTAAACCAGCTGTTTGAAAATTAAACTGCTAACTTCAAAATCGTCTTGGAAACAAAATTCTTATTTATTTCTTATGAAAAACTCACTTAAAGGAAAAACCCACAAAGCAATGTGCCTTTAAGCTGCTGCTAAAAGGAACATTTACATTTATTTATAGCTAGTCTCTCAACAGACACAACATACTAGCGCTGGTTTAGTAGCCCTTACCCAGTATATCTGGGAACGCAGTTGCTTCAGACGTCGGAGCTTTCTAACTCTGCACAGCTTGTCTGGGCTTCAGAGGCTGAGCATCCCATAGACTCAAATATTTTAAAGCCTGGTTCTCAGTTGGTAAACTGTTTAGGAGGGACTAGGGAGTGTGGCCTTGTTGGAAGAAGTGTGTCACTGGGGTTGGCCTCTGAGATTTTAAAAGCCCATGGTAGGCACAGTCTGTTTCTCATTATGCCTGCAGATCAGGAAGTAAGCGCTCACAGCTCCTGCTCCTCTGCCCCAGTGCTTGATTGCCTGCTGCCTGCCTGCCTGCCTGCCTGCTGCCATGCTCCATGCCAAGATGTCATGAACTCTAATGCTCTGAAACCATAAGCTGCTCTGGTCATGGTGTCTCTTCATAGTAAGACAGACACTCAACCTGTGACACTGGTGACCGATTCATTTCCCTGGTGGGGGAAGAGGCAGGTGGAAAACTACAGTGGCTTGTCAAAGTCTAAGGTGAGCACATGATGTGCTACCTATTTTTAACATTAAATAAAAGTTATCTGCTGACAATGGGATATGAGCATCCTGTCTTGATGCTAATAAACCAACATTTGCAAATTTTAAAACAAATCTCTTTAGAATTGAAATCATTCAGAAATGTGTTTTAGCACCTGGTCTGTTTCTTAGGCCCCTGCCCTTCTCCTGCTCCACTTGACGGCGGCCCGCTGCCTTGGCTTCTAGAAGAATCTTTGCCTTGGCCATCATTTTGTTTCTGAGGCTTATTCTGCTTTTCAGACTTATTTTCTTTTTCTTTCTTCTTCTTATCTTTGTCTTCTGCCCCAGTAGCAGACACGGGCTTATACTCAATTCCTGTCAGTGACTTGTACTGTGCCTTCAGCTGAAGAAGTTCTTGTACAGCCGAATCCACTTGATCCTTCAGTGTAACAAAGGGGACAAAGGAAGACATCAGGCAATGCAAGTTACTATCTTGGTGTATATTAACAAATGCCGTGTCCAGATTTACGAGGCTAATGAACAATTAATTAATTTCAACAGTTTGTAGACACAAAAGGTTAACATACACTAAGAAAATAAATGAAAGGTTATAAAAGAGACAAAATGAGCCTAGAGTACCAGAAAACAGATGATGTATGCAGGGTACTCATTGTCTTAACAGCAGTCACAAGATACACACGGCTATGTCAAAAACAGAACCACACAAGAAAGCCCACACTG
>JADRCD010077685.1:8697-21706 GCA_019843815.1 Montemys delectorum | reverse complement strand
AAAAAAAAAAAAAAAAAGACCAAAACGCAAATTGGGGAGGAAAGGGTTTATTTGTCTCACACTTCACTATTCCTCACTGAAGGAAGTCAGAAGAGGAACTCCAACAAGGCAGGAACCTAGAGGCAGGAGCTGATACAGTGACCATGGAAGGGTGCTGCTTACTGGCTTGCTCACCCTGGTTTGCTAATCATGGCTTGCTCAGTCTCCTTTCTTATAGAACCCAGGACCACCAACCCAGGGGTGGCACCACCCACAATGGACTATGCCCTTCCCCATTAATCACTAATTAAGAAAATGCCCTACAAGGTTGCCAACAGCCCAGTTTTACAGAGGCATTTTCTCAGTCCAGGTTTCCTCCTAACAGATGACTGTAGTTTGTGTCAAGCTGACATAAATTTAGCTAGCACAATTGCTTATACTTTGGGTGTCATATCTGAAAAGTCATTGCCTCATCCAAAATTACAGATATCTATCTCTATGTTTCTTCTAGGAGTTGTATAGATTTAGGACTTACGTCTAAGCCTTTGACCCATTTTGAGTTTAGTTGTTTTGGTTTGTTTTTGTTTTGGTATGTTATAAGGTAGGGATCCCAAGTTAATTCTTTGTCTATGGAGATCTAGTTGTCATAGCACCGTTTTTGTTTGTTTGTTTGTTTGTTTTTGAACACTGTAAAAACAATTGAATTGTTTTGGTATATGTATAAAACCATCTGACCATGAAGTCAAGGGCCTCTCCATTTTATTCCATTAGTGTATGGCTTATGTCAATACTACATTGTCTTGATTATGGTGACTTTTTAGTGAGTTTTTAAATGAGAGAGCATATGTCCTCAACAGTGTGGGCTGTCTTGGTGCCCTTGCATTTATTTGTATACACATTTTAGAACTAGATAATTGGTTTTTACCAAGAAGCCAGGCAGCATATTTTTAATACAAAATCTTTAGGTGAATTTGGAGAATGTTGCTACCTTAAGAACTTTAACTCTTCTGACAGATCATGAATATGCTTATTCTGTTTATTGAGGCCATGAGTATGCATATTCTTGTATTTATTGGGGTTCTTACATTCCTTCCAAGAATGTTTATAGTTTGCAGAGTATAGGGTTTACATTGTTTTATCCCTTTTGATGCCATTGGGAATAATTTTTTTTTAATTTTGTCTTTGCATGTTCATTATCAGCATATGGAAATAATATTTAGTTGTTGATCTTCTGTTCTGCATTGCAGTTCCAGTAACTTGCTCTAATAGTTTTTAGTAGAACCCTTGGAATTTTCCTATTTATTTATTTATTTATTTATATGTGGCTAGTTGGTTGGTTGGTTAGTTAGTTAGTTGGCTGGTTGACTAATTATTTTGAAACACAATCTCACTCTATAGACCAGGCTGGTATGGAACTCAAAGCAATCTCCTGTCTTGGCCTCCTGAGTGCTGAGATTACATGCATGAGGTGCCATGAATGGTGAGGATATTCTGTTTATACAATTCTATGCTATGTACTTCTTTCTTTCCCATCTTTTATTTTATGTTCTTTCCTAGTCCTGACAAGATTCTCTAGAATAGCGTTGAGTGGACATGGTGGGAATATCCTTATCTTGTTCTTTATCAGCAGAGGGAAAGCCCTACTCTTTGATGTTATCTTTGCAGTTTTCATACATGACTTTCATCAGGTTGTTGAATTCTTCATTTTTCATTTGTTGAACATTCTTGTCATGAATTTCTCAAATGCTATTTATGCATCTGTTACAATAATCATGTATTTTTACCCTTTATTCTATTAATTGTGAATTATATTAATATATTTTCATGCATAAGTTCAATGGTCCATTCCCAACTTAAAGTCCACTTGGTCATAATACATAATCCTGTTTTTACTGTAAGGGGTTCAGTTTTTCATATCGATTTGTTGAAAGATGTTCATGCCTGCACTGGATGTTGGTCTATTGACTTTGTTTAGTTTAATGTCTTTCTAGTTTTTGACATTGGTCATATTTGCCTCATAGAGTCAGTTGCCAAGGGCCTTTCTTTCTGCTCTTCAGAAGAGTTATGAAGAATTGTTCTCAATTCCTTAAATGTTTGATACAACTTAGACGTTATAGTATCTGACCTTGTGTGCGTGTGTGTGCGTGTGTGTGCGTGTGCGTGTGCGTGTGCGTGTGCGTGTGCGTGTGTGTGTGTGTGTGTGTGTGTGTGTGTAAGTGCAGGTTAGAGGACAGCTTGGGGGATTTGGTTCTTTCCTTCTACCATGTATGTTCTGGGGCTCAGATTCAGGTTGTTAAGCATGGCTACAGACACCTTTTTTCTCACTTTTTTTCATCTCACTGGTCCCTTGAAAAAGGCTTTCAAGTTACTAGTACAGTCTCTTAAGTTGTTACAGGCAATTTGAGATGTTAAGGATGTCAGTTGATATAGGCTATGACTGAGAGCTTATCTTACCTGTCATTGACACCTTCTCAACTCAAGTAAACTGTTTAAAAAAAAATTATTAATCAGATGCCACTCAAAATACTAAGCTACTTGAATGTTATTAGTATTGGTAAATGGGCCAGTCCTTAGGTCCTCCTAGTGCAACAGTAGTAGAAACTGAGCAGGGGTTGGAGAGACCTTGACCTGAGAGGGCAAAGCAGATGTTCCTATGTCCCTCCAAGACCCAACCTGACCACCCACCTCAGGTGGGAGCGTGGGAAAGGCAGAGCAGGAGAAGTGTGCTAGAGTCCTCCTTATGTTAGACACCAGGTAGTCAGACACCAGGTAGACACTACTGCATAGTTAATACTCAGTGACTCTGTCCTCTTGTACTGTGTAGGCCAATGGGTGTCCTTGTCTTTTCCCAGTCAGACTGGCAAGTCTTCCCTGCCAGATGAAGGGAGATGTGACAGACAAACTCTGAGAGGAACACTGCTTCTCTCAAACAGGAAACAAAGCTAGGGATAGTGTCTAGTTTATTCTTCTAAATCAAACCAATGGCTCATTTCCTGTCATACCTGTTTATTACTATGAGTATTTGAGACAGAGGCAGCCGTAACCCTTGAAGGACCCAGCTCTAGAGCAGGGCAGAGCAGAGTGAATGCCGAGCCTCCCTGCTGTGAGGTCATAGCAGTGGCCTGTACTCAGCTGCCTCGGTGTTCTTTGGGTGAAGTGCAAGTGATAAGACTTGAAATGTGCAGAGAAAATTATCATTTCACTGAATGATAGCGTTGATATTTGGGTATCACCAGTTTTAGGAAGCTCATAAATCATAGGGCCCTTCCAGTGTCCTTTGTGATCTGAGAAAAGCTGTTCACACCCTGGCATAGAGGCACACAAGAGAATGCCACTGAAGCTAACCTCAGAGACACACAGAAACCCTGACCCTGTCCCCTCTTATTGTCCCCCACCCCAACACAACACACATCCACCTCAAATAACAGGGGCCTGTAGAATTTGATATTCATTATTTGAAAATAGAAAACTTCACATAAAATTTAAACAATCTCTGACACTGTTGTCAAACTCTCTGTAGAGAATTTCCTAGGAATTTTCAACAGAGAAGAACCGCAGGGCTGGCTGTGTAGATTTGAGCTGACACGGTGGTAGTAAGATGTCTGCAACATCTGAGATGGGTGAGGAAAAACTTTTGGTGTTTCTATAGTAATGATGTAATTTTGTTCATTGGCATACAGCTCCATTAAACATTATAATTAGTGTTCATTTTAACTTGCTGCAATGAAGAGATGTATAAATAATGGGACATATTTCATTTGACTGCTGTTCCTTTTGGTTTAAAATGTTAATGCTCCTCTTCTGTGATCCTAACCTCCTGAGCCTTGTGCTCTGTGGGCCTTAAACTTGGACTGAGCGCAAAGCATCCCCTCCTCCTGACGACAGCCTTTTGCTGTCTGTCTATCCGGGCCATCTCTTCCTTTAGCAGCCTCTCATCCACAGGCTGTGACTCTGCCCTGCAAGGAATGGAGATGTGTTCATCTCCTGGGATGATTAAACTTTGCAGGTCTGTGGGCAAAGTATTTGAGGAAAAGGTTGTTTCACTGTGTGCTAAATGTAGCTTCAAGCAAGAACTATTGTTTGAGACCTTTTCTAGGCATAGATGGAATTCCTTTTGCCATTTGAACAGTGTTTGCATTCAGGAAAGCCCACAGTTGAGGCTCTGACCTACTGTGAAAGGCCCTTTTGTTCTCCAGAGAAACACACTTCCTCATCCTTTGAGTCACCTTGTTTTTATTCCCTTGTTTACTTTTCTGGGGAAATAAAGCCCATCTCCCCAGTAATGTCAAGGGAAGAGCTATTTCAGAAAGCTTAGTTGTTGATAGAAAAAAAAATTTTTTTTAAAATAGAAATATTTTTAAAACCTGAACCAGATAAATATTATAAGCACAAGCTTCCCAAAATTCTTTAGATTGTTTTTTTTCCCCAAACACTAAAAAAGGGTTTTTTTTTTTTTTTTTTTTTAGCATCCTAATTAGTAGCAATCAGACTCAGGAAACCTGGAGCTGCACTTGGGCACAGCTGGAGCTGGAGCAGGGCACAGAGTCCTGTTCCTGAGGTGTTGAGGGAGCCCCTTACCGCTAACCCGGCAGAGCACCTTCCCAGGGATTCAGAATGAGCTTAGCTTCCGCCAGCTGAGCCTGAAGTCTTTGATAAATACTTATTTATTACCAAATTGCCAGCTTGTTCTCACATGCCAGCATGATTCCCCATACTGACTTTACACCCACGAAACTTCTATTGAAGGAACATCTTCAAGGTGGCAGTTTCAAATAACAGTTTTGGGATTTAAAAAATTTTTCTTTTAAAAAAAGGGACCCTTTACATGCACATATCCTGGTGTATTTAAGAAAAGCTTCTTATCTGTAGATTTGTATTTGAGTGAATGTGCAGTAGTGAGTTACCTGTGGGTTAGAGATCATTTATTCAAGCCCGTTTCCAGCTACCCAACAGATGACTTCCATGATTTGTAAGTATCACAGAAGCTTCCCATCTGTATGTAGGTCCCAGGTTTCGTCACAAGCAGAGGGGCAATGACCCATCTGCTCAGAGGTATTTTTGTGGGACTGTTTCTTCTGTAACTGAGAAGACCATGTGCCTTGTTGCCATTGTCAGGAAGCCTAGGTGAAGGGAAGGCAAGAGTGTTGTGATCATAAAAAGAGAAAGAGCTGTAAGAATCTGTTCTGGCGAGGTGTGGGGGAAGGAGGTGTCTCGAGGCGACGGGGGCTGAGGCATTCCTTCCCCTGAGGGACCAGACACACACTGGTATAGGATGGAATAGAGTTTATTTAGGGAATGGGGAGGGGAGTTAAGAGGGTAGCAAAGGCAGAGAAAGGCAGAGAGAAGGAGAGAGTAGAGAAGTAGGGGCCGGCCATGACCACGTGGAAAGAGGGGGGAAGAGAATAGGGAGAGAGGGGGAACAAAGAGACAAGAGGCAAGGGAGAAAAGCAGGAGCAAGAGAGAGAGGAGGGGGCAAGCAGCCCCTTTTATAGGGCCAGGCCTACCTGGCCATTGCCAGGTAACCATGGTGCCAGGTATCTATGGGGGTGGAGTTTAGACAGAATGCTAACAAAGAGACCTGTCCCTGCCTGCATTGCTCCTCCTCATAACAACACCCTTGCGATGCCGATGCCTGCTAATCCCATTTACATAGGAGAAAATACCACCTCTGAGGAATTGTATAATATACTCGGTGTCCTGTGACAAAGACATCTCCGGGTCCTGCTCACGACTGTCTGTGTGTATACGGCACCTGATACTTCTGGAGGGTGCACTGATCTTTTGGAAATGCCTCCTTACTGATGTGCGTGGATTCCTGTACAGCTGTCTGACACATGAGTTAAAAGGGAATACACTAATGCTTTAGACACATCTCTTGCTTTTCCTAAGCCACAGTGCACTTTAAGAAAACAGAATTCTGGAAGTCTCAAGAACATATTCTCTATTTAAAGTCAGCATGACAGATCTGCTCAATCTGGCTTGTGCACTGGCAAGATCTAGACCTAGCATTAACAGTTTGTGCGTCAATAAATAAGCTGGCTTTTTCTCTCGAGTTTTACTTTCCTGCCCTGTGAAGTGGAAATTGCACACTCTGGAGAGTTGTGAATAGTAGCAATGGTATGCGTCAGCTGTGTAGACTGTGATGGAGATGTTGCGCTGTGCACAGCCCGATCGCTGGCCCTCAGTGGCAAGCCCATGGGCTGACTCAGCTCACGAATTGAAAGACCCCCAGACCTGGGGAGACCTTCACTCAAGCCTCGGGATGACACGACCACCCAATAACTCTCAAGAGACAGAACTTGCTGCAAAACACCCGAGGTTTATTGAGGAAAGGCCAGTACCAGGGTCGAACTCGTAACCTTGCAGGCCAGAGGAGTTCGACCACGAGCACGAGGAGTAAGGGGTATTTAAAGGGAAAAACCACAAACTAGGGAGGAAAAGGGATTACCAAGGAAACATGACAAGAGAACAGTGGAAAATTCTAAGAGAGCCAGCCCCTAGTGAGTCAGGGTCATAAGGAAAACATCCTACACACTCATTATGCACAAGATTGTGGTTTGGTCTATACTATTCACTTTATGGCTGACCGTTCCCTAGAACCATCCAGATGGCTGGCTCATATCCTGCCTTTTTGTTCTTGGACCTAGCTGGGGGAGGGGGACCTTTGTGGCCAACGGGTTTCTGAAACTGGCTAGTCTGCATTCTTGGCTGTTACAGAGGTTTTCCATGCCCTTCCAGATGAAGGTTACACAGTATACATTCCCACCAATACGTTTCTACTAAATGCTCCTTTTTTTTTTCTTAATTCTAAAATTCTCCAGCCCTATATTCCTCACTTCTTTTAGTGTATAGTTCTAATCATAGAACTAAATATCAGTATCAATCATATTTTAGATTTTCCTGGCCTTGCAAAGTATATTATTGGCATAACATTAAAATTTGAACAGCACTTATTCTCTCTTTAATAAAGGCAGTTAGCCTATTAAACATGCATGGGCCTATAGTTAACAGCAAAAGCAGAATTAAAAGGGGCCCAACAAGGGAGGACACCAGACTAGTCATCCATGGGGATTTGCTAAATCAACTTTTGAACCAGTTGTGTTGTAGTTCTCTGACCCTCTGTCTTTGATCTAGTCTCTCTCATGGAGTCTGTAATGACTCCTGAATGGTTTACATAAAAGCAACATTCTTCTATATTTAAATCAATGGCGGCTCTTAACTCTCCATAAGCCCTATGCTGTAATGCCATAGCCGATATTCCTGTAGCTGCCCCTGCAGTCTCCCAACATAACTCTCAGGGGAACTCCTAACTCTCTTTTATTGCCAGTCACTACCTTACTAGCTCTCAAGCTTCCTAGCTTCTCTTCTTTCCTGTCTTATCTCTCTTATGCTCTCTAGCCTCTTATTCCTTCTGACTCTCGCACTAAACTCCATTCTGTCACTATGCCTTTTCACAGTCCTTCTGCCACTTTCCTTTTTCTTTCTCCATTTATAAAAACACTTTCTTAACTACCTGCACTAGTTTTCTTAACGACTTATCCTGCATATCTTCTAACTTTCGTAGTCTTTCAACTCCATCAAAAATCCAGGGATGACTGAATAATAGAGAATATATGGGAAGCCTAACACAGCTTCCAAAAAAATATTGCCAGTTAATAGAGACTGCTGGACACCTGGACAGTCCTTTAAAATGTTGGAGCATCAATCTTCAGCCTTCTGGCCCATGAATGTCTGAGAACAGGAACATTAAGAACTGGCCTACTCTGTCTCGGCAGATATAAGCTTGTCCTAGGCCTATATGTCCTTTTTGGACAGTATCGTCTGCAGATGAAGAGACAACTTTTGCCCAGTGGCTGTCTCGCCACAGCTAGAACAGCTCCAATGATGCTCAATCTCTTCTGTGAGTCTGAGAAAGGGTGCTATCAGTCACAGTCAGGTCTATAGCCAGATGAATAAATAATATCAAATGCCATATTCTGTGGATTTCTGATGTTTTTGAAAACCAACTACCTATGTAAAGTAATCTGGACTATCGTCTGAACTACTCTCAGTTATTTCTAATGAAAATCTTGAAGTCACCCTAACAATAAACTCAGAGCCATGAATTTACTAATTTGGCCCTAAATTTACAGGTCTAAACATCTCAGATCTGTCTATA
The DNA here is from genome assembly GCA_019843815.1 of Montemys delectorum. Classification (NCBI taxonomy): domain Eukaryota; kingdom Metazoa; phylum Chordata; class Mammalia; order Rodentia; family Muridae; genus Montemys; species Montemys delectorum. The sequence goes on along the minus strand of JADRCD010077685.1, from coordinate 13,569 downwards.
GAAAACTTCATCTTTTGGTCTTGAAGTATACACAACAGACCTGTATTAGCTACACCTTTCATTCAATAAGAACACTATTTTACACCCAATTTTAACAACAAATTCTCAATTTAAAGGCTCTTACTCATTTCCTGCGTACCAATTTAAGATGTAAATGGTTTATAACACAAGCCTCAACTTTTACCAATCACTACTACAAATATAGGATACAAAATTCAGAACTTAATAATATAAACACCAAAGCAAACTTTCTGAGAATAAGCTGTGTATCTCAAGAAATATTTAAATACCTGACCAAATTCTAGTCACACAATGCTTTCAGTTTAAATTGTCTGTATACCAATTAACTCATTTTCAGTACAGGGTAAATATTATCAGAAGGTCCTTATATCAAAGATAACATTGATTTTGTATCAAAACAGATTCTGCACCAAATAGGAACATGTGACTCAATAGCAAATTATAAGGCTTTCTATAGCTATACAATTAAATCTGGCTATTTTTTTCCTATTTCAAATATGATCACTTTACATTTCCTAGAAACACAACCTATCAACAAGCCTCTGTAGCCCCAAAGCCCAGGGAACCGGGTAGACAACTCAGTCATAGCTTCTTCGAGCTGAACAGGGGCGTAGAATATAAGGAGGGGAAGAAAAAAACAGAATTAGTCTTCTGATGTCTGTGTCTTAACTGGATCAGGCTGAAGTTCACGACAGGAGTTCAAGCAAATAAGTTTAGCATGTCTGATGAAGGTATTCACCAAGGCTATACATTTCTGCAACATATGAATCTCAAAACAAATTTAGTATCCTCAAAATTTCTAAGTAAGAAAGTCCCCATTTCTGATATGAAGGACAAGATAAAATTCCTTATTTTGCTAATGCTAACCAGCTCTTCCAGATACGTTTGACCAAGGCATTTCCCACTGGCTCAATAACAGTACGTGCAAAACAGCCTCCTCCCAGCAACAGCCACAGCTGTTCCAGGTTTCCTTCTACTACCATGTTTTGATAGAATTTGGTTTATTTTTCTATTCTCGTTTTATTTCCAAGGCAAACTAACTCTTTCTTCATTTGTCTCCAAACTGCTCATCACTTGTCTCTAGACTCCACACCTTTTTAACTCTTGTAATGTTAAAGTATAATCATAGTTTAAACAAAACCCAGTTTTAAACATTCTATTTTTTTTAAATCAATATCAAAGCATTACTGTGACAATATAAAGTTTAGCTGCCAATTCTTACATATGAATGCATGACAGTGCAATTTTCAATACATCATAAATCTTATCTCTGGCCCAAGCCTCACCCTTGGCCTTACTAAATTTATAAGGGGTAAGAATTACATAAAATATCATAAAGACCTGTTTTCCTGGGTCAGCTCATGCCACGTGTTGTCGTTTAACGTGACTCCAACCCCAAGTTACCAATTATAAGCTAATTTTTTGTTACCAATATTACAAGCAAAACACTGTTGTCCCCTTTAAGAGAGGCTCGTGTAGACACTCAGCTTCTATCAGCTCTTTTTCAGCTGTGCTTAACTCCTGGCCACAGCACAGTGGCTAATCAGTCTCTGCTGTACTGATTGAGACTGTCTTTTAAACAAGTTAAGCTAAACCAAAGTTTTAACTAATTTTTTTTCTTTAACAGAACAATCATTTATCTAAACGGCGCCCACCACATGGTAAACAAAGCATATCTCCCAAGGTTGCAATATCTAATCACCACAATTTACAAGATGCCAATTTAATAATTTTTGAACCAGATAATAAAAACAATATTTTAACCCAATTAATCTATTTTGTAAAAACCCACTTGGTTGTTCAGGGGTCTCTGACTGCTATGTCCTGCTCTCTGGCAGTGCCTGACCTTGGCCTCTAGTGAGCCCATGCCCGTGGGCTTCAAAGCAGCAGCTGCCCCTCCCACAGACATGCCTCCTCCAGGGCTCTGTCCCTGTATAGAGCTGTGAACTCCACCCAGCCCCCACTGCTGTTGTCGAGTACCTGGGTGAAACGTTGCTGGGCTGAGCCTGGGGTCACGTGTAGCTGAGCTGCCAGGTCAGAGATGGTGTGGTGGAAGCGGGTCTCAAACTCGTCTCCAGCAGCCTGCATGGCTTGGTGCAGCGGGTCAGCTGCTGGGCCTCTCCCAGAGCCAGCTCCACAGACATAACCCTTCTGCCTCAGTTTATGTCTGGGGTTGAGGCTGGGGTTGACATCTGGGCAGCCAGCCTGGATGGGAAAAAGGCCAGGGATCTGGATCTGGACCAGAAAGAACTGGAATTGCAGCGCCTGGGGCTGGGCCTCTACCTCCAACGCTTCAGCAGCTGTGGGACTGATTCCATGTTTAATGACTGCCCTCTCGGGAAACCCGGGACCACAGGATTCCTGCCAACACCAATCTTTATTCCCGGTTCCCCCAAGAGCAGCCCAAAGACCCAGCGGCAGCGGCCCTAGCTCCAACACCGTCCATCCATCAAGGGGAGTGTAAGTCGTCAATTCGAGGTCCAAACATACACAGAAAATCAGTTACCACACAGACAACTCGATGTTTTCAGGTCCATGACACAGAGAAAGACAACTGGGCCCAGTAACAAACATCAGGTACACAGATAATCAAAGCCAAATCACAGAGTTGCTCGGCCTGTGCCTGCCACGGCTACTGAGATGAACCAGTTACAAAACACACACAAAAAGACCCATCTCAATTGGGAGTGCCAACCTTGCTTCAGAAAAACAGACAGCCGGAAATTTACCGAGGTCCTTACTTTTCAGTGATCAAACGTCAGAGTCCAAGGGGAAGTTACCGTCCACCCTATCACAGTCACAGGGGCGACAAAAATCACAACCACAATACGCAAGTTTTTAGACAAGAGAAAAAAAGATCCTCTATTGGGATTCTCCTGGGCGTCCTCGAGACTCCCTAATTTCTGCTGGGACGTCTCCCAGGGTATCAGTCAGTGGTCCTAGCATGTCTGCTGACCAGCTCCCTTTCTTCCTCACGGAGGGTAGGGAGGCACTGACTGCAAGTAACTCCAGAAATAAGCTTTGCTGTTCCCTCCTAGGACGCGACCAATTACAGGTTCACAGACTGCAAAACAAGCAAGCAGTTTTTCAGACAAAGGGAAAACATATAGGCAGACAGACCACAAGTAAGAACTCACCTCCAAGGGGTCTTCGGAGAGTCAAGGGTGGTCGTAAATCCCAGACGAGCCCCCAAATGAAAGACCCCCCCCCCCCAGACCTGGGGAGACCCTCACTCAAGCCTCGGGATGACATGACCACCCAATAACTCTCGAGAGACAGAACTTGCTGCAAAACACCCGAGGTTTATTGAGGAAAGGCCAGTACCAGGGTCGAACTCGTAACCTTGCAGGCCAGAGGAGTTCGACCACGAGCACGAGGAGTAAAGGGTATTTAAAGGGGAAAACCACAAACTAGGGAGGTGAGGGGGTTACCAAGGAAACATAACAAGAGAACAGTGGAAAATTCTAAGAGAGCCAGCCCCTAGTGAGTCAGGGTCATAAGGAAAACATCCTACACACTCATTATGCACAAGATTGTGGTTTGGTCTATACTATTCACTTTATGGCTGACCGTTCCCTAGAACCATCCAGATGGCTGGCTCATATCCTGCCTTTTTGTTCTTGGACCTAGCTGGGGGAGGGGGACCTTTGTGGCCAACGGGTTTCTGAAACTGGCTAGTCTGCATTCTTGGCTGTTACAGAGGTTTTCCATGCCCTTCCAGATGAAGGTTACACAGTATACATTCCCACCAATACGTTTCTACTAAATGCTCCTTTTTTTTCTTAATTCTAAAATTCTCCAGCCCTACAAAATGACTGCATGTCCCTCAGCAGCCAGATTCTGTCTCATTTCCAACTCTACAAACGAAGCACAAGAAACTGCTCCTAAAAGCTTTCATCAGAGGGAAAGCAGTACACGTCCTCTTCTTTGTGTTTTCTGGAACATGCTGCCTTTCTTTTATATGTATGCCAAGAAATATATAAATAAATAAGAAATCTCACATTTGGTATTATCTGACCTCAAGTATGTTGAAGTTGACAAGCAAACAAGATGAAGAAATTGAAGTGCAAACTTGAATTTGAACTTTGCAGGGGTGGGTCAGGCGGAAGCAGCCTTTCCCTTGGCACTTGAACATATTTCTTCTCATTTTTGTAAGATATCTTTTTCTCTTGACTCTTGCTCGGGCAGCCATGTGCACTGTTTACCACTGGAAGTGTCTCAAGTCCCCTTCATGCCATGCCTTTAGACACTGAGAGCAAACATATTTTCAGAAGTTGTAACGTCAGCTGCAAAGCCACAAGGGGGCCCGCTGCAGTCTCGGCTCAGCTGCCCAAGATAGGAAGGGTCAGCTTGGTGTTTATAATGTCTGCAGCAACACTGAGCTTCCCAAAGGAGGTCATGAGCAGTAAATGATTTGGACAGAATGTGGAATTTTATACAACCCAAATTTCACAAAACCATCTTGATTAAAATCCTGACTTATTTTTCCCAGTGCTAATATTACCATGATATATATCTAACACATGCCTACTAAAAAAACAGATGATTTACACTATGCCATATTTTTTACTCTCAGACTAATAGAATAATAATGGCTAGTCTAGATAAGTCTTGGTGTGGCCAAGGATTATTCCAAGTGATTCTATGTAATTTCCTACAGTGACATTGTCTTATCCACAGTGTCACTGTAGGGGTGCCTTTGCCTTTCTTGTAGATGATGTATTCTACATGGCTGTGTCAAGAACCAGAGTTTAAATCCAGGCAGACAAGTTACAATGTCTATGCTTCTAACCACGTTGAAGACTTCTTTCTTTCTTTCTTTCTTTCTTTCTTTCTTTCTTTCTTTCTTTC